>PPJJ03000017.1:0-213073 GCA_003705735.3 Blastobotrys peoriensis | reverse complement strand
ACTGTAGCGTCAGAGTGAAAGTGGGCTGCGGACGCGTGATCGAGAAACGACACAAAAGCGCACGACTTTTCAGGGATGATCTTGACCGACTCAATGACCCAAGACCGCACGTGGTTGAGCAGCTCTTCGGCAGTAGTGTCGGCGGGCACATTGCCCAAATACACGGTCCGGGACCGCATTGTGGGGTCGATTTCGGGCCCCAGGTAGTAATGCTGGGGAACAAAGGGGGAATAATGAACGTCAGGAGAGTGGCCAGGTCCGGGTTGAGCCTGAGCATGATGAGGAGCAAACCCATACTGAGCCATGGCGGGAGTCGCAGGCTGGAACGGAGACCCAATCAGCAATTGGGAAGGGAGTAGTGGAGTGAATTGCATGTCGTATTGAGCCATTGGCGGCGAAGAAGCCGAAGAAGAGGTACCCCGATTCGACGATGACGAGGATGTCATGTACGAGAGGTAGCTAGCGCAGACGTAGAAAAAACCGCGTAACCAGCAGGCCCAGAGAATCTAGAACCGTAGCAGCGATAGTCCAAGCCGGAACCGAGTGAGCGAGTGTATTAGTGCGGGCAGTTAACGCGAAGCGGTCAACGTGGCACAGTCCAAACGAGTGACAATAACAAATAAACGAGAGACTATCAAGTGCCAAGTCAGTAGACAAGGACTGATATTAGACCGACCGCCAAAAAACAGAGCCGAACCTTAAGGGGCCAAGGAACGAACCGAACGAACCAAAATTATCACAATCCGAAATGGTTCAAGCGAATCAGCCGAGAGGATAAACCAATAAACCAAGTCAACAGTTAACAGCGAACAGTGAAAAGTGAACAGTGAACAGTGAACAGCCACAATGTCACAAACTCACGATGCAACGATGCTATAGTGAATGTTTAACAATGCAACAATGCAACGGTGCCAATGTCAATGCGAGATCACGGGGACAATAATCAGTACTACCCGCAAAAACGCAGCAACAGCACCAAGAACTCGACAGTCCAACAGTACAACAGTGCAACAGTCGACAATCCAACAGTCCGATACTGTCCAAAAGCACAATCCGATACTGTCAACTGTCCTTGTCACAGTGTACTTGCAAGTGCTATGCCAATACTCCGAATTAGACTCTGGTACTGTACACTAGCTTAACCTAGTACTTAGTATAGCCAGTACTAGCCAAAGTCGTGCAAAGTCGTAGCTTAGCGAGAGAGCACTAACACCGTCAAACTAAACCTTTTGGTAGCAGTCGACTATTTCCCCCCGGTATTATGTCCCTCAACGGTAGGTACAAAGGGGTACACGGTCCAGAAGCGAAAGGCAAAAAAAAAACGAGCGACCAGCTAGCAGAGACACGACTCAAGACGAAGCGCACTCAGTAGCACAAAAAAAAAAACACACAACCACACGAACCGACCGCAATAACAGAGCCCGCAGCAACTGCCAAATATCCTATTTGCCGTAATTACCGTGTAATTACTCGCAGTGTTGCAACCTCTCCGTCAGTTTGGGGGTATTCCAAAACGTTAAATTGCTCCCTGATCCAACTTAGGGGTAACTCGGTCTGGTCTCGCAGCTCCGTGCAGCTAAACCTTATGAAAGCCTCACGAGGTCCCCCTTTAAAAACAAAACAAAAATAGCGCGCGTGTTCTGGGGCAACCTTGTTTCGAGCACCGGCGCCGCCGCCTGAAGGCCGAGGTTAGGGTACCAGGACAAGGGCTGGAGGGAGCGAGGGAGCGAGGGAGGACGAGAGAGGGAGGCAGCCAGGGAGGGAGTAGGGCAGCACAGCTGGAAGCAGAGGTGGCTGCCCAGGTAGCAGCGGGATTAGTGGCCCGGAGCAAGGATGAAACGGTAGGGGTTGGATAGAATGGGATTGATGTATAGCAGTATGGCGCTGGGTAGGTTGGGATCGTTCAGGGGTTAATCGCGTGTTTGTGGGGTACGCGTAGAAGGAGCCGTGCACAGGGTAGGGCAGGCAGGGTAGTAGGGAGGCAGGGTAGCAGGGAGGGTGGGCAGGTTAGGCTGGATGCCGGTTGGGTAGATTGGAGGCAGGCTGGAGAGACTGGAGGGCAGTAGGCAGGCTAGACTAGACTGGGCGTAGACTGGGGCAGCTGAGGGTAACTGGAGGTCGGGAGCTGGGGCTGCAGTACCAGATTGGTGGCAGAGTCATAATGCCAGCAGGCAAGTGCAGCAGGGAGAGCGCAGCAGGCAGACCGGAAGCCGCCAGAAAGGTGGATCTGACCGGCGGGGCTGGTGCCGGAGAAGTATGCGGCCGGGGTAGGCGGGCGGCCCAGTAGGAGGCAGTCCAGGAGGCAGTCCAAGAGACCAAGAGACAGCCCAGGAGCCAGCCCCAGTAGGCGGCCTGGTGGGAGCAGGTAGTGGGACTAGTGCAGGGAGGTGGTAGTAGGTAGAGCAGGCAGGTAGACAGGCTGGTGGTTGGAGTACAGGTGCCCAGACCAGACAAGTTAATGGACAGATGGGTGCCGGTACGAGCGTATGGAAGCAGTGAGGACAGTGTGGAGTAGGTACGGAACCGCAGTCTCGGGATGGGCCCTGCAAATTGACGTTCAGGTGGGCTGGCCGGTGCGCTCAGCTATGGTACTCGGGAGGCTTTGCTGGACTCGGCGGGGATCTGCCTCTTGCACGGTGGTCATATTCGCTCGTTCCAGGTAGCCAGTATGATCCACATTGGCAGGCCCGGCCCACAATTCCTGGCTGTCCACTAGGTTACATTGCAGGACCTGCCGCCAAAGTGCCAGTTTCATCTGACAGCTTGGTGGACAGCTCACTCCACAGATATCCGACCCAGGGTACGGTTTGAGCAGAGGCGGCAATAGCTACGAGCATAGGATAGTGAGAGATTGAGGTGGAGTAGGGATATTGGGTGAAGAGACAATTGACGATTCAGGGACAGCGAGACACTGGGATAAAGTGAGAAACATTCAGAGACATTCAGAGACATTGACAGACATTTGAAGACATCTTGAGACACTTCGACAGATTTAGACTGATCTAGACAGATTGAGACAGATTTAGACCCTTTCAGACACCGACAGACATCTAGAGACATAGATCCGTTCAGACACTCTAAATACCAGTCAGAGCGCTAGACACCGCAGAGACATGCCTCTTCAGACAAGCCAGGCCGTAGCAATAGTGTGGGACATTGCCGGCCCAGTTAATGATCGATCAGCTCAATCCAATTTACTAATTAGAGCAATATTAGTACTAGGTTTTGTACGTACAGGGTCACTGGCCGCTTGACTATTCCTGCCCTGCGGAATCAATGGCGTCTGTGCCTTCCCGTCCTGCTGCTCATTCCATCCGCCTGACTTGGCTACGCCCTTTACCAGGACATCGTGCTACCTAGCCGCTACGCCCTGACGCCTGGCCAGGGATGGGCCGGTTCAGCTATAACCGACGTGCAACACGAGCGGGCGCATCAGGAACGAGGGCCAGCAATTCCTACACGAGACTGCAGCGACAGTAACCATGCAGCAGCATGTAACAGCATGGCCGTAACACAATGGCACGCGCAATGGCACGTCCACGCTGACATTCACACACTGACAGTGGCACCCGGACAGTAGCATTGAGGCTCAGAGGCCCCTATTCCCTACCATGCCTCGATATCGCCTGACTCGCCCCGGACCCTCACGAACCATCCTCGTCATCTGTATCAGCATCAGTCGTTTCATCTCGTATCCCCTCCTCGTTCTTTACCCCTCTTTTTGGCTCCGGATCATCACTGCCGGTATCCCCTGGCTCTGTCGCATTCCCAGGCCCTGCGTCGTCCCCAATCTGCTCAAGTTTACGCTTATTTTGTCGACTGACATTGGGCTGGCCCAGCAATTGATTGATCTTTGCCTTTTTGGTGTTCAAAACCAGAGCAAATCGGTGCAGCATTTGATCTTCATATTCTCGTTTCGCCTCAACTATTTCCAGCAATTGCCGCTGCAGTCGCTCCACTTGGGCCTCCAGTTTCCGGGTCTTGCTGCCGGTGTCAGCAGCAATCTTGGTGGATGCCTGGATCACCGACGCCGCGGTAATTGGGTTGGCGTCGCGGACAGTCTTGCCCATTTTCGCCAACTCGAACTTGCCAATGTTCACTCCAACTCTTTCATCGCTGGCAGCGTCAACCTGGTATGTTCGCTGGATTGTAATCACCAAGTCCTCGTCTTCTTCGTCATAATTGCATCGACTAGTCAGGTTTGTGTAGAAGTCGTCGTCTCGTCGAGCCGAAAGCTCTCCCAGCAGCACATATCTCAGCATGTCGCTCCACTGGTCTTCGTCGACTTGGCCATTTTCGAGATAGTCGACTATTCGAGACTGCTTGAGTTTGATCCGAAATCGCTGATCCGACTCAGCTGCATCGCTTGAACCGCTGGTTGCAAGTACCGACAAGTCTAGTTCCGTAGCACTATGATTCTTGTCTCCTTTAACCTCAATATAAGACCAGCCACTAGAGAATTGGGCAGTAGGAAGTGCGAGTGTCCAAAGGGTCGACATGCCGGTTGCCAGCTGCGAGCGGTTGGGGTTGGGAACAACTGTGAGAGGAAAGCTGGGGCCAGAACCAGCAGATTTAGTAGTGGGCCCCCGAAACAGCCTCAGTAGACTTTGAATATAAGTTCGGCGCGACACGTACGACGGAGTTTGACACCTTAAACGCAGCCAACGTGCCTCTCTAGTCGTCCTGTCGCCCTTCGCTCGTCGCTCCCCTTCCACTGGTTTCCCCCTTATCTAATCAGCCCTAACCCTAATTTTTCAGTGAAATATTTTTATCAGCGATTAGATCTATCTGCACTACAAACAATGGTAAGTCGAAGAGGAGGAGGAGGACTAGGGAGCAATGAAGTGCTGGCTAGCCACATACTGTGACCAGAAGTCGGCCTCATAGTGTCGTGGTGCACACTGTCCCGTGCCTGTGCTAACTAGGCGAAAAATGGTTTTGGAGCTCAGCTGGGTGCAAAGCCCGGATCAGCGAAACGGAGTCGGGCGAAGAACACTACTGGCTTGGGCCGATCTTTGGTCAACGACAAGAAGAAGACTCAACGAGACGTGAATACCGGTGTAGGTGCTTCGGATCGGTACACCACCGACATCAACTCTAATAAGGCTTCAGTGACTCAGGAACGATCTATCGAGGAATTCTTATCGACTGCCGAACTGGCAGATACCGATTTCACCACTGAACGAAGTCATGCTGTCAAGGTCATCAGCCACCCTGGAAGCGCCAGACTGGGTGCTCGAGGTGTGCGCAACCCGTACTTGCTATCACAGGATCAAGAAGAAGAACTCAAAGAGATCCACCACCAGCACGAAGACAAGCTAACGGTGCCACGGCGACCCAAGTGGTCTAAGGATATGACTGCACACGAGCTGGATCGACTAGAAAAGGATGCATTTTTAGACTGGCGCCGGGGCCTGGCACAGCTGCAAGAGAGCAAGGAGATTCTCATGACTCCGTTCGAGCGAAATATTGAAATGTGGAGACAATTATGGCGAGTGGTTGAGCGGGCGGATCTAGTGGTTCAAATTGTAGACGCTCGAAACCCCTTGCTGTTTCGAAGTACGGATTTGGATGCCTATGTCCAAGAAGTGGATCCTCGAAAGCGGAATTTGCTGCTAATCAACAAGTCTGATCTCATGACTCTGGACCAGCGCAAGGCCTGGGCACAGTACTTTGATGACAACGGGATTGAGTATGCGTTTTTCTCAGCATCATCGGCATTAATTGAGCAAGAACAGGAGAAGGAGGAGGAGAAGGAGCTGGAAGATGAGGAAGATGAGGATGAATATGAGGAACAGGACAAACAGGACAAGGTTGACGAGGGAGAGGAGGAAGCGGTACAACCGGAAGCAACAGAACCAGCAAACGCCTCTGTTTTGCCCACTGCCACTGTGGACCGTACTAAAATCTTGACAGTGGACCAATTAGAAGACCTGTTCTTGAAGACTGCTCCCGAAACACCAATCTTCAGTCCTGAGACTGGCCAGCTTCAAGTCGGCCTAGTAGGATACCCTAACGTTGGTAAATCGTCTACTATCAACGCTCTGGTGGGATCCAAAAAAGTGTCAGTCTCGTCCACTCCAGGTAAGACCAAACACTTTCAGACCATCAAACTCACCGACAAGGTTATGCTGTGCGATTGCCCCGGTCTAGTGTTTCCAAACTTCGCCACCACCAAGGGAGAGCTGGTTTGTAACGGTATTTTGCCCATCGACGAACTTCGAGAATACACTGGCCCAGTGGACCTGGTGACGTCTCGAATCCCAAAGTTCTATCTCGAAGCATTGTACGGAATCACAATCTCCGCCAAACCAATTGAGGAGGGTGGGTCTGGAATCCCTACGGCGGAGGAGCTGCTTACGGCCTATGCCCGTGCTCGAGGCTATATGAGAACTGGAAAGGGAGCTCCAGATGAGTCCAGGGCGGCGCGGTACGTGCTGAAGGACTATGTCAATGCTCGACTACTATACTGTGTGCCGCCCCCAGCAATCACCGACGGTAAAGCATTTAATAAGCAGCTTTACAACATGCGCCTGCTCCCAGAGTCTCGTCAAGCCCAGATTGTGGCTGCCGTTAAGCACTCTCGGGGAGTCGAGACGTTGACTGAAGCCGAACTCAATTCCATTGACCTGGCGGCAGAGCTGGACAAGCTAAAGTTTTCTCAGCACGCGCCTGACGCAAAGCCTCTCAAGCATGAAGACTTGGTGTCGCCAGAAAGTGCAATGCTTGATAGCGAGTTCTTCAACAATGGCCCGGGCACTGGTGCCCAAGTGCTACCGTTTCACCTCAAGAATGCTGGCAACGCGGGGTCCAAGAAGCATTTCAAAAAGAACAAAAAGACAAACAAGTTTGCAGGGTACTAGGGAAACGGGTGGTCTGAAATGAAATGAGAATGAGAACGATTACGTGAAGATGTAGTATTGCCATTGGCTTGCAGCTGGCCAGATTCAAGTACAATTGGAGTGCGTTAGCGCCATGCTGGACAAGGTTACTTTCATGAAACTATCTTGACTCCTTGGGAGAAGTAATTGACTTCTCATAGTATATTCACGTAATAATTAAGCGAGCGTCAAAAACGCCCTATCAAAATTCGAAAGCGACTGGATCTTCAGCTTTCGACAACAGTCTAGAAGTAGTTGCACAGTAATGATACGATTCTCACACGTGACCTTACTCACGGGACACTCACGGGACAGTACCACCAACATGAACGTCTCAGGTCTGTGCCTTCTACAATCTCGCTCTCACGATGGCGTCGTTCCAAATCCACCAAATTCTGCACAGCATAGATGTTTCGACTAAAGAACTCGAATCTGCTGTCCCTGAGACCCCTAGGCCCTATGACAACAATGTCTTTCTGGCGTCCATAAGGCTCAACAAGATCACTGCGAACTTAGACTACGCGCGGTCTATCCTGCTGGAGCAAGAAGACAGCAGCAATAAGCGGTCTCGCAACTCTACCGATCCTAGCTTGGCTAAGAACCGTAGCCAGCTGAAAGCGCTGAATGGGCGGGTTCAAAAAGTCCATCATTTGGTTCGAAAGGCTCAAGAACTAGACGCTGCTGAAGTGGCTAAAGAGCAGGCCCGCGACCGAGAAAGGGAACGGGCAGAAAGGGCGGAGTCCAATGAGCTTAAGCATCGCATCAGTTCCGGCAAAGGCCTAACAAAGGATAAGGGTGCATCTACAGGACTGGATGAGAAGCTTTCGATTCAACGAACCTCTCAGGACGAGCTGTCGACCGAAATTATTGGCATGGTGTCGAAAATCAAGCAGAATGCGCTCAGATTCCAGGAAAAGGTCAACCAAGACAAGAATGTGATTGCAAATGCGTCTGATGCGTTGCATAATTCGTCGGGATCGATGGATACCGTCGGATCTCGACTCAAAAACTGGCAAGCTACCAGTGCAATCGGGTGGAAATTCTACATCTTAGCGGCAATTTTCCTGGTGATAGCCATTATCACTGGCATGATCTTGATCCAGTTGTTTCCCAAGTGGTAGCAAGGGTCAGAAAACGGTACCAAAAAGGAGACAACTAGCATCGTTACTAATACATTCACATAAATAACCATCATTGGGCCTAACCACTCAGGACCCTAAATAAATAGTCCCGGATCTTTAACTAAATTAGCATAATCCGTTGCATTCCAGAAATCGAGGTACCCATCTGCCTGGCCCTTGTCTGCGCCGTCATCGCGAAGTTCGAGCTTGAGACCCATGTCAAAATCAAGCACCTGATCGTACCCAATGTCATCAATTGGCTCTAGCTTAACCGCAGCATCACCAGGCTTGGGTTGAGGAGCAGTGAGCTCAGATTGCAGCCCAAGACTTTGCAGCATGTCGTCAAAAATAGGCTCGACTTTTGGTACTGTCGATGCAATCGATTCGTCGGACGGGCTGGTGTCGGTTCCTGAGGACAGCGAAGGTGGTTCTCGGTAGTCATTGGAAGACATCACCCCAGACAATGACATTGGTGCAGCACTCATTGTAAGCATTGCAGGCGCAGCTGAGGTCGGCACCGGCTGTTCAAAAGAGCTCCGCCTAGGCTGACTGGTCTGACTGGCCTGACTGTTATTGCGCGAATCCTGATTGGCGTGCTTGGCCTGGTTGCTGGACCTTCTACGCCAGGGGTGGCTAGGAATGGTCGCACCTCTGACAACAACTTCGACGCTCCGGTCAAACCATTGGAAGCATTCAACAGACAGCGCACCAGGGACCATATGGTCGACCTGGGCAGCCAAGTACGTCTGGGACCCCGACAACATGGTCTTGGCATCCTGCATGAGTGCTCCGCTCTTTGAGTAGTCAATAGCAGAATAGAGCACCACAGAGCATAGGCACACTCGAAGCCGAGACGGGTTCAAACACAGTGTGGCCACGACATTGCGACGATCAAGGTAATTTGCAACCTGTAGAATTGCCTTAGCGGACTGGAGCGCCGCCACCGTGGAGCCACTCCCTTTCGTACTGGTAACGTCAGCAGGGGCGCTGGCGGGCATGTGTAGGAGGATGCGTCCGTAGTGGTAAAACATATATAGCAGAGGGGACTTCTGATGGGTTGGTCCACCCGCCGGCTTTGTCGCTGCTGAAGGAGGGACCGATGCAGCTGGCATACCATTGGCGAACTCAAATTTGAGCTTGGCCGGCAGTTCCCGCTTCCAGGACTCGAGTTGGTCTTCGAATTTGATTATCGTTTTGTAACTGGCCTTCTTTTCCGGGTGATTGAAGGAATAGAATTCGTCGATGATTGAACCCAGAATGCGAGAAAACGTAATCCACGATAACTGACAGGCATCAAGGTCATCATCCTGCTGCAGTGGTTGCGGCAGATCGATACTGATTGTCCGGTCGTCCAGCCTCCGAGGGGAGCCAATGAACGCACTGGCAAACGCGTCTAATGCGTACACTGCCCAGAACACTTGACTCCGGGCACTGGCTTGGCTACCCAAATTTGTAGTTGCGGAAGCCTTCGAAAGTTGTCGTAGACTTGACACCGACTTGTGCAGGCCCAGTTGGAAAACTGCATTGACCGCCATCATCCGGAAGTACCAGATATCCTTGGTATGGCCGGTATGGAGGGCGTACAGGAGGGCGAGGTTAAATGCGCGCACCGTGTCCAACGATAAATGGTGTGTCTGGACCTCAGTCGTAAACAGCGTCTTCCACAGCTCCGCGTACTTTGACGATGTAGCACTGGAGCTGAGATCGGAGCCACTGCTATCAGCAGCACGCTGAGACGACGCGAGAGCCCCTAGAGACAGCACTTGCAGAATCGTCACTGTGAGCAGGGTCTGCTTGTGGCCAGCATTGCCCGAGTCCTGGTTCATGAACTTATCATATCTTTTTAAGAACCCGGGTTGGTCAACCAAGTTATACAGCGAATGCCATTCCTGGAAGTAGGTAGTAACGAGTTTGTCACAAGTCAGCCTCGAATCGAGACATGTCGGGCGCGAGGGATGAAACGGTCTGACGGTGCGCTCGATGCCAGATGTTGCGCATAGGGTAGCAAATGTGTTTGAGACTGGCAAAACTGCCTCGGGACCACGCGACTTTAGCTTGTCAATGAGACAGTCGGTAAAGATTCCCCCTGCTGACGACCCCTGGAAACTGTCATCTACCAGCAGCCTGTCCACTTGGTGAACTAGGTAAGTGTCATCTTCGTCTTCTTCTGGTGACACTATAGACGGTGGAGGCGTGATGCTTTTAAAAGCGGCCTCTCCAGAAGACGGGCGGGCAGTATTGCGGGCAGTATTAGCAGAAGCAGTAGTAACGGTAGCAATAGTAGCGCTAGTGGAAGGTCTGGAAGGAGCAACCTTATGGTCGCCGTCGTGAACCTTTGCTACTAGTTCCAACTGCTCATCTTTGAGATCGATCAGGTCGACCAGTTTGTGGTTTTCGCACTCCAGTTCGCGGATCCGATCTTCTAGCGATTCAGTGTATCCTCTTGGGAACGCGCGACGGGATAATTTGTCAGTGATTTTACACTCAAATCCCACTGCCAGACACTGCGAACAGCTTGGGCGTTTTCCATCGCATCTGACTTTTTTACACCTACACCTGTCACAGGCTTGGGTTGTGCGATTATTGTGACTTCCAGGAGTCTTGATCATTTTCCAGCTTTGTGCTCCGTCCGGCATTTTGACAGTACAGCTATGACCGATTTAAGATTCGAGGTGGTCAAAGTTCTGGGTTGCCGGAGTTGATCCCAAGTTGATTAGAAATGTGTTGTTGGCTGATTCTGAGGTCCTGTCGATTCCTTAGCTACCGGGTGGGCCCAAGGTTAGTTCAAGTTGGGTCCCCAAAAAAACTGGTTGGGACTCCTCCTTTGCACGGGCTGCGTGGGAATGAAAAGTCCCAACTTAGGGTTCTCCGAGTCTCACTTTCGACTGTGGGGTAAAAGGCAACAAAAATACCCTACAGCACTATTCAAATTTTCGTCGTGTCGCAGTACAGCGTAGCGTATCGTCAAATATCTTAGAGTCGTGCGCGCTATGCTCCTTCTCTGAACCCTTACGCTTGCCTGGGGTATCCGCGTGAGGATCCTTAGCCCTTTATAACGTCGGGTCGTAATTGGTCGCATGTGCAGATTGGCGGCAGCACGCTGCACAAATGTCTCAGATGTAGCAGGGCCGCTGAAATCCGGGGTATTCCGGCAGCAAGAGAAGACTGGAAGACAAGAGGCTAGCGAGAGGCAGTCAGGCACGGATAGGCTTGAAATACGAACTTGCGGCAGCTGTGACAGACGTCTGCCACCGTATTATGGTGCTTGTATTTATGTGCTGCCCACTGAATGCCCTATCACAGTTATACCTCGGCTACCGCCCAACCACAGGGGCTCAGCAGGCACACAGCAGGCCCAGCAGGCCCAGCAGCTTGAGACAGCCCCGGCCAGCCAAGACAATTGTCAGTACCGATAAAGCGCACTGACGAGCGTTTCGCAGCAGCAGCAGAGGACGTTCTGGTTGGCCAGATGCGGAATGTGGATATCTATTGTGCTATCGCTCTTGTGTTATCGCTATTGTCTTTATGCGCGCGCTGAGTGGTCGGCCGGATCCGGGTCCATCTGTAGCTATTCCGGGACTGCTGCGATAGGGCCTGATCGGCAAGCTCGGTCGACCGGGAGGTCCTGAACTAGAAGTAGCGGCGAGATCTCGGGATGGGGAGGAAGGTTATGGGGAGGTTATGGGGAAGTTATGGGGAAGTTATGGGGAAGTTATGGGGAAGTTATGGGGAAATTTTGGGGAAACTATGGAGTTATGGAGGGGTTATGGAGAGTAATGGGCAATGGGCAGGTAAGTGTCGAGAGGTACCAGTACAGACGGCAGTGATGGCTGAGAGGGCGCATTGCGAGACGAGTGCTCAAGAGCAGCATGGCATTGAGCGTTCGTATTCTGGGTAACACAACGGCATCACCGCTTGACAGCCTCTACTGGTCATGCGGTGTGGGATAGTGAGTCAAATTGTAGATACGAAGCACGAAGCGGAGATGCCGACTGGGAATGTCTCTAGTCGAGTGCGGAAGCAGCCGGGGATTGGGTGGCTGAATGAACAGTGTGGGGTACAGCGGGGAAGGAGATTTGACAATGAGACGCGACGGCGTGTCGTCACATATTGCGCGCTACGCCTGTAATATCATTACTCTCCTTCCAGACCACCACTGCGAGCCAGATGCCTGAAGCTGGATGGGTTAGGGTTTCACAGGGGTTAGGGTTCATTTCGCATTTTTTAGGGATAGGGTTGCACTGGGCCCATTTCCTGCTGGCCTGACCTGGTCCAACCTATTCAAGCTATCTATCATGAAGCACTTAGTGGTGTTAGGAGGAACGGGCTATCTTGGCCGACATATTGTTAATACTGCTCTCGGAGCCGGTTGGAGGGTGACGTCGTTATCGTAAGTGCTGATGCCGCATTGTTAGGCTAACTGCTATGGTGCGGTACTGACTAGAAAATCTGGGGGCCCTCCTCATAATCTAAATGCAGTTTACTACAGTGCTGATGTGTTCAAGCCATTATCGTACCAAGCGGTGCTTCAAGAAGCAGATGCGGTAGTGCATTCAATGGGAACGATCTTCGAAAACCCCCTTTACAAACAGGTCCTTAATGGCACTCCCCTGGGGTTCCAGTCGCTGCCATGCAAACTATATGGGCTGGCGTCGGGCGCCAATCCCATGAAAAACGGGTCCAACGGGCAAACAGCATCAGAAGAAGACGGAAATGGGGCTCCTACTTTTGAGAGAATGAACCGCGACTCGGCTATCGTCCTTGCACAGGAATTTGCCAAGGTCAATGGGAGCTCTGGTGCCGACTCCCGTCGTCCGTTTGTATTTATTTCCGCCGAAGATTGGAACCCACTTGCGAGCAAACGATACATCTCGACTAAGAGGCAGGCAGAGGATGCAATTGAGACTGAATTCTCGGCCCAACTGCGGCCGGTGTTCTTCAGGCCCGGGTTCATGTACGATGACTCCAAATCTCAAGCATCGTCTGTTAGAAACCGCATTGGATCTACTGCCGCAGCAATTGGCCAGGTGGGATCCATTGGAGCAAAGGTTCTAGGAGACCGGACCGGACTCAACCTTCGCAACCTTAACCCATCAGTGTCTGTGCAAACAGTCGCCAAGGCAGTAGTAGAGTCTTTAGACGATCCGTCCGTTGAAGGGGTGGTATCGTTGGAGGCATTACAGAATTTTGCCTCGTTGATATGATTTCGGCACCTCACGGGCGATGCCGTTACCTATTAATTGTCCGGGAGCACACAGCTGCGATCTTGTAGTGGGCGGGCTTCCGGGACGGCACACGACGTCACCGTTGCTAGTCAATAGGCTGCATCCAAGCGTCCACTTTGCAAATGTGCCGGATTTGCAGCCGCTTGCGGCCAAGTTGCAGTACGCCTTTTTCTTACGTAATAGACACAATTGCATTACACCTGTCTTTTACTTGATAGGCAATTCGCAGCCCACCTGCCTTTCTACATGATGGGCTCCACTGCACCCTTTCAATGGCTGCACCCGCAATTGCTTTCGACTGCCTCTAATAATGCGCACCCACGATTGCTGCCGGCTGCCCTCCAATAAGGTGCAGCTTCACATGGTGACGACTTGCCCCTGACCCCCTGAGTAGCATCAGTGCAGAGCCTGTGCATTTGCACGTACTGCCAATCTGTTTAAAGGGGGTGGCCCTCAAAATAATATTGTTAGTAGATCTGGCAGCGAAAGATATCATCTAGAAGATCCCATCAGCCAGCTGGATAGGTAGGAGATGAAATATTATTTGACCCATGTCGTCTCCAGCCACAACCCAGCCAGATCGCCAACATCGTACCCACACCCATCCTACAATACCAGCCCCTGAATGATCATCGCGTATGCCCTGGAAGACCCCGTCCTGCAAGATTTTCGTCTATTGACGCGACCGAGACGCGTCTACACGTGTATGTGCGTCGACCTCACGTGTAGACACGCGGCTAGTGAGACATTGGTCTTACCCCTTAGCTGTTTGGCGAACCCCTCGCGACAGAGTCCAGAGGCGGTTCCGGCAGGCGCAAATTGCAATCAGTCAAGGCGTTAGGGAGTGGGCCTCAGTGGTAGCCAAGGCCCACTTGTTGGCGCCTTATTTGCTCCCTTGGCCGCCTTCACAAACGCCGTCGTTGGCGTGCCTGTAGTGAGGCTCGAATGACCCAGCCACTGGGTCTCGATGCCGATCGCTAGATCAGTGGTAGGGTCTGGGATCGGAGGGTGGCTAAACTGTAGACGGCGGATTAGGGCGACGAATTGAATTGACACCGCAGATTAAGGGTCAATGATTGGATACAACGGTGTAATTGACACCTTTCAGTGGAGCACGCAGATGAATCTAATTTGACGTTCAAACGGTTCCAATTAATGCATGATCAAGCTCGGTGGCTGGCTGGCTAAAATTAGCGAGGGCAATTGGGACCTCCAAAGTTCAATTGACTCGGGAACCTGCGTTAGTTACCACAATCGCAGGCCGGTGGAGTTCTGGTAACAGTGCTGTTAATTAGACGAGGTTTAGCTGAGGGCCTTTGTCAGGGTGCCGTCCCAAATGTACGTTCGGTTGGGGCCGACACAACACTTGCGAGACACCTGAGGTGTGATGTCCCCAATCTCTGCGGTAAAACTATGTTCCTGATTGACTATTGTTCCGGCGAAATTAGAATACAAAATAGGATATAATCTATCACCTCGTTCCCTTGTTATTTCCTAGTCTCGTTTGCCGAGCTGGTCCCTTCATTCTCCGGCCTTGAAATCTGGGATACCCCTGCGCAGGCTCCCTATGAGGCTGCCGCCTGCCGCAACATGTACACGTGGTGGCGGCCCCAATTAGGCCGTAATCGTACTGACGCAAGCTGACATGCTGCTGGGACGCGTCCGGAAGATTCGCCGTTAAGATCTCAGCTAACCACTCACAGCTCCGGAGGCTTCCTACAGACACCGCTTACAGCTTCACACAGTGAACGATGCACTCATTTTTCGCGCATACCCGGATCCGAGCCGGGCTCGGGTCGAGACTCGACGATGCACGGACAAGCAGAGTTGACTGAGAGCTCCCGAGACAGTGTCTTGACCCTGGCTCAGCTCGGCTAGCTCGCCCCATTTCAGTTATCCCGGCCTCAAACCGGTGCTTTTTACTGCTCGACAGGGGCTTGTGCCGGTCTGATTCAGGTTCTCCGCTTTTTGATTTTTTGGGTCTAAGACATGGTCTAAGACATCATCGTGGCCCAAATAGGCAGAATTATCTACTAATTTGCACCGCCGTTTAAGTCGCCCCACGCATCGAGCTAGATTTTGGCCCAATTTGCACATGGAGGTAGTGGAAATGACATAATATGCGTCAACCAGGTCCCACAATCAGTAAACCACATGGCTGTTTGCAGATTCTGCTACACCGAAACAGGGGCTACGAGACTGGGATAGCCGACAATCACTTCACCACCTTGACTACCCCCAGCCTCAACCAAATCTTGAAAAAAGTGGTTGTAGTCATCTCAAGTATATTTAGATTTGACGTACGCACCGACCAACCATTCATGCCACACATTGCTTGTACCTTAATTGACACATCCTGTCATTAATTACGACATCTGGGTGTCGTTTGTCCAGCCTCCAAATTACCGCCACGGCATTGTGAGAGATTTGCATCCCACCGCCGTACTCATTATGCAAGAAGGATATGCAGGTCTCAGACCCCCTGGTAAGACTTGTTTAACCGAGTTTCAGACTCTACTGGTGAAATGACCAAACCTGGGGGAAATTAGTGCCTTCCAGGGGGGGCACAAAACGGCAAAACGGCACACCCATTTTTTTAATGCCGTCCTAACACGCGCATTTCAGTGGCGACCAAAATTTCTTTCTATGCGCCGGATTTTATGGTTTTGGCTGCTTCAATCCCTACTAGCGGCTGAATCTCAGGGTACGAGATCGAGAGATTAGCGAACAAACCGCCAGCTCTTAATCGACAAAACTAGGATCCTGGCCCTTTCTCCTGCCTAATATCAGCTGCCCAGCTAGCAATCTCTCCCCTAGCGACAAGGTAGCGTTACACCACCCCGATCGCGCCTGCACACGCGTGCGGGTCGCGGGTGCAGGAGATCACATTTTGGGCTACGGGGCTAGAAAAAGTAAGTAAGACATCTGCGTAAGATGAATGATTGCTTTTTCTCATCACCACCAGAGTCCTCAACTCGCCCAGCAAAAGCGAGGACGCAAGACGGGGGCCACAAAATATAAAAGGATAGCAGCTCCCGGGAGATGTGGGTCTTTCTTATTATCAGGAATTTGTACGACAAGGTACCACCAACTTGGATTTTGAATACTTCGCCGGTCGAACGCTTCAAAGCCTACACTCTACTACAGGGCTCCCTTCCTTCATAGCCCCTACGGTAACGACATTCTTTTCATTGCACATTGAAGAACTCACATCCCTTTTCAAGCACATTCGATAGAACCCCAAAATGAGATTCTCTCTTCTCGCATCTGTGGCTTCCGCCCTCACAATGGCCACAACCGCCATGGCATCTGGTGGTGAAGTAGTCCTCTACTGGGGACAGGCTTCTGCTGGCTCCCAGAAGAGTCTGGGAGAGTACTGCGATGCCGGATATGGTGACATCTTTGTGGTCTCTTTCATTGACCAGTTCGGTACTTCTGGACCAGTGTCCCTGAACTTGGGCGGAAACGCTACTCCAGAGCAGACTGGAAAGGACATTCAGCACTGCCAGTCTCTTGGCAAGAAGGTCCTGATCTCAATTGGAGGAGCTACTGCCACTGGAATTCTCTCTGACGACTCAATGGGCCAGGACGTTGCCGACCAGCTCTGGAACACTTTTGGTGGTGGCTCTGGATCCAACCGACCCCTAGGTGATGCTGTTGTCGATGGTTTCGATTTGGACATTGAGTCGGGCAACTCTAACGGCTGGGGCGCATTGGTTACCCAGCTCAAGAGCCACTACTCCTCTGACTCTTCCAAGCAATACTACGTCTCGGCAGCTCCTCAGTGTGTCTACCCCGATGCCTCGGTCGGCAAGGCCCTTGACAGCTCCGACATTGACTACGCATGGATTCAGTTCTACAACAACCCTTGTGCCGTCGACAAGCAGTTCAACTGGGACCAATGGCAGGACTTTGCTACTTCCACTGCTTATAACAAGAACATCAAGCTGTTTTTGGGTTTGCCTGGGTCTGCATCTGCCGCCGGCTCTGGATACGTTGACTACAGTGTCATTGAGCAGACTGTCGCCAACATTTCGTCTTCCGCCAACTACGGAGGAGTCATGTTCTGGGATGCCTCCCAGGCCTACTCCA
This sequence comes from Blastobotrys peoriensis, assembly GCA_003705735.3. NCBI lineage: Eukaryota > Fungi > Ascomycota > Dipodascomycetes > Dipodascales > Trichomonascaceae > Blastobotrys > Blastobotrys peoriensis. The sequence continues at coordinate 195,754 of PPJJ03000017.1, read as the reverse complement.
ATCAGGTCAATGGTAACAGCTTGGCTGGATCTGTTCAGGAGCTTGTCGGTGGCGGCGGCTCTAGCCCAGCTCCTTCTGGTTCGCCCTCTGCCCCTGCATCTTCTGCTCCCGCACCCTCGGCATCTGGTGCTCCTGTCTCTTCTGCTCCTGCTGCCCCCGGCGCTCCTTCTGCCCCTGCTGGTGCTTCTTCTGCTCCCGGCGCTCCCTCTGGTGCTCCCGTCAGCTCTGCTCCCGCTGGTGCTCCCGTCAGCTCTGCTCCCGTCAGCTCTGCTCCCGCTGGTGCTCCCGCTGGTGCTCCCTCTGGGGCTCCCGTCAGCTCTGCTCCCGCTGGTGCTCCCTCTGGTGCTCCCTCAGCAGCTCCCTCAGGTGTTCCTTCTGGTGCTCCTTCGGCTCCTGCAAGCTCCGACCCTGTCGCCGCAACTACTTCTTCGATCATTAGCACTACCACTACTACTATTCCTACCTCTGGCGCATCTTCTGCTCCTGCTACCTCTGCTCCTGCTCCTGCCGCTACCACTGGTGTCGCTAACCTTGGCGTCCAGGGTGGAGGCGGTGTCGGCAAGATTGTCAAGCCTGACGAAGCCGACGGTAATTGCAAGGGTAAGACTGGCCAGGACCTCGCTGATTGCATCAACTCCCAGGGATCGGGCGCCTCTTCGTCCTCGGCTGCTGTAACCAGCGGACAGGCGCCCACATCTGCTGCTGCTGCTTCTTCTGCTGCCCCTGCTGCCTCGTCTGCTGCCGCTTCTGGTTCTTGCACCGAGGGTGCTGCTCAGTGCCAGGATGGTAAATATGCTGTCTGCAACTACGGCCAATGGGTTCAGTTCCAGTGTGCTGCTGGTACCACCTGCCAGGCCACCGCCCAGGGCCAGGACGCCTGGGTTGGTTGCAACTTCACCCCCGCTGCTTCGTCGGCCGCAATTGTGTCTCCTAGCAGTGCACCTCAGCGAAAGCGAGAGTACCGATTCCGGGGCCATGTTCACTAAACAAGTGATAGCCGGAATTGAGCATGAATACACGACCGACTGACGAATGATATGGGAAAAAGACACTGACGATTTAGCAGATCAAGCTGGACTTGAGTCTTGTTATATTTTGATGATTTGTACATTACATTACTTTCTACAATACAGATACATGACACTTAAAATAAGTTACTATACCTACACAATCAGCATTGACCGATTGAAGTGCTCTGTGATAAATATTAACGAGTGACCAAGTAGCCATGAACGGTTGCCCGAACCAGCTCAGGCCCCTCGTCCTTCTCAAACATTGGGGTCATGACCTTCTCAACGAATTGATGCGACTTGAACCCGGCCATCTCTTCGGCCAATGTGAAGAATGCCAGATCCTTATGTGCCAATTTCGGGCGGTGATGGGAGAACACAACTAGGATAGTCCCATCCTTTGTAAGGCATTGATCACAAGTACTAATCAACTTCGCATGCTCGGTGTGGTTGAAGATGAGATCTGAGAGAATGATAAAGTCGAACTTTTGTCCGTGCTGGTTTTCAGCATTTAGAATCTCGGTCACATCATTACCCCAAATGTATCCCTTGCTCACGACGGGGTATGGGCTCGATCGTCCCTCATTCAGTAGGCCTATGTTGTGATCAATATTCGCCATGAGGTCTGGATCAGGATAATCCGTAGACACAACGTTTTGGGCAGTAATTGCGGCACTGAGCGAAGGAAGTGCAGCTGCAGCTCCGAGTTCTAGGACTGTCTTACCAGTAATGTACTTGTCCCGATTGTCGTCAATAAAGTCCGTCGTAACCAGTGCAGCGTTCCATAACAAGTGGCCCCAGAGGGGAGACTTGCCGACCAGTCTCACCTTGATCTCGTCAGGTTCTCCAGTCTTGACCGCAGGCTTTTGGCGCTTGTAGTGCTGATATGTGGGCTCAGGAGGAGGGGGGCGGAAATTTTCAGGTTCCTCGAACAGAGATGCCTCAATAGCGTCTTCGGTGTCGGACATTGTAGTTGGATGCCTGGATCTATGGTCGCCCACAGTTGTCGGTGTTGGTCGGAGTTTGACGAATCCAGGAAACTTTTCAGCTTCAAGCCGTGTGTGCGCTGGGAGAAAAAAGCACTTCAGACACGTTCCATCTGAGACCCGGTTTCTGCAACCTTAAATGTATATTTGAGACATGTCTTTTGTGGGACTAAGACAACATGAGACATACTTCTGCTTAACCTGGTCTGCACAGACTTGATCCAGATGTGATCCAGACCCGACCAAAGACTCAGACTTGTTTAAGACTTGTCCAAGAATCGAGCAGCTCAGAGTCAGACATTGTGGGACACTAAAAGTGCCTCAACGTGCTACGGCGGAGTTTCCTATAGGCGGGTCGCGGCAGATCTCGTCCATACAGTCTTGAGATCTACTCCTTTTCCTCGTCTCATATCCTCGCTGAACTCGTCCTTGTTGGATGGAGCTATTGAATATGGCGACCCCGCTTTTGCACGCCCAATTCACAGCAGCCAGGACCGGGGTTGGAGACTGGTGAGACATGGGTCGGCGGGCATGGGTATATGCAGAGAGCAGCTGGCCGTAAGATGCCGAGATCTAGGATTCCTTCTGAAAAGTAGCGCCAGAACTCTGAAAAGAAACTATGGACACTTCGGCTGTGTCCTCTTGAGTTCGGTTAGCGCATGTTGAGTCAAGCTGGCGGAGCATGCCCAGACCTTGTCCGGTATTGTAAATGCAGGAAGAGCGGGGATCAGGGACCCGGGATTCTAACGAGAGATTGGGACAGGAATTGCATTCAATTGCTGTAGACTCAACAGCTTATTCCTAACAATTTGTTCTCGCCAATTGGCCGCCTCTTTCACAGGGCATAGTCACACAGTATACGGGATATACGGGGTATATAGTATATTGGGACGCGGCGACCTGAGACAGCGATATATAATAGAGCTACTTCCCCAATCAACTAATATTGTTGGAACCACGCTTATGACACTCTCACACAAGCTTTAGTACACTAACTCTCAGAATTGAAGCCCCATCTAGTCAATGGCCGCCCATTTTGCTCCTCTTTGAGCCTTTGGTGTTCACTTTAGCGACTCATCACTTCTCCAAGGGTAGCCCGTAGCCGCATTCCCCACCTGCATTGACGAGCTGAGCTCAAAGATTGTCGCAATATATTGCCGCCTGGGATAAGGGATAAGGGTACACGATAGTTGCTAGTACCAGATAACGACATCAGAACCCCCCTCTTCTGGTATACGAGGTTTGCACACCGGCAGACCTGGCAAGCACGTGAAGCTGGTCTAGAGCGCCCGACTATCTGCCCAAGCTGCTCAGCGAGCACCACTCTGCGACCACTCTGCGACTACTCTGCGACGCGATGTCTCCGATCCAGGGCCGGTTGAGTGTTAGATTACAGAATACAGGGTCAGTAGCCCGAGACCACTTGGCCAATGAGCGAACATTTCTAGCGTGGCTTCGGACTAGTTTGGCGTTTGCCAGTATTGGCGTCGCGGTCACTCAGTTTTTCCGCCTGTCTCTAGCTAATCACACTAGCCGCGAGCCCATAATGATGCAACGTCTGAGCACCGCTCTTGGGGCACTATTTGTTGGAGTGGCATTGATTGTCATGCTTTTTGGACTGTCTCGTTACTTTTCGACCCAACACTATCTTCAGAAGGGACAATTTCCAGTGTCGAAGATCGCAGTACTGGCCAGTACCGTGCTAACCGTCGTGTTGGTAGCATTCACGTTGGCCACTTTGGTTGAATTCACCTCTCTAACGTCGTCATAACATCAGCATAAGGACTAACAACAACTAATAGACAGCTAAGCTGCGACTACTACTGCCTAGTTACAGGACACACTTCTTTGTGGTCACAACTCGACTGATTTCCTGAATAGCACTAGCATAGTGACTTACGACCCGGCTACAGCAACCAACAACCAACAACCTAGACACTCAATTGGACTGACTCAAAACAGTAGGGCTATTCCTTAATCACCACTTCTACTCCATGTACCACCTATGTACCACATCTGAGGCCATAGTCACTCCAGACAGTGCTCAGATCACCCTTTCCAGCCAGCTTCTCGCCCTCTAATCCCTCCCCACACCTCACCCTGCTCACCCCGCCTGCTCTTCGTGCTAGGTAACCACCCGTGGCCCAGCCCTAACCCCGATACAGCCGCATCCAACCGCACCAGCCCTCTCCGCGGCTTCTGAAATAAAACTGCCCGAATAGGCAACTAACAGTCACACCCCCCCTCTGAAGTTGAGCTAAAATTGGCCATCGGAATGCCGATCCCGATTACCCTGCTGACGAATTTCAGGCTTTTCGATCGTGGCGACAGTCATTTCTTCCTTTCGAATACATCAAATACAATATGGGAAAAGTTCACGGATCTCTCGCTCGTGCCGGTAAGGTCAAGTCTCAGACCCCCAAGGTTGAGAAGCAGGAAACTAAGAAGTCCCCCAAGGGACGTGCCTACAAGCGTGTCTTGTACACCCGTAAGTGAACTGCGCAAGAGCTAGACGAAATTTATCAAATGGGCGTATTTGAGGGGCGACATAGTTAGAAGTGATAATTTCTAGTGCCTGTTTTTGAGTTGCGATACAACTATTGATGTTGTACGCTGATATACGGTGCGCTTATTGAAGTTATGTGCTTTGAGGCAGTGGCTCTCTTGAATTTGCAGTTGATTTCAGCATGATGAGGTACGAGGTACTAACATTAGGACGATTTGTCAACGTCACTCTGACCAACGGAAAGCGACGATACAACCCCGCTCCTTCTTCTTAAGCAGGTCATTTATCTATGTAATCTAAGATTTTTTTGACGACGGATTTTTGTGGGTTGAGGCGGGCCCGGCCAGGCACTGAGGGGAATGAACATGATGGCGCGGTAGTAGGGGAGTGATGCGATCATTACGGCGGTGGACAGGCTAGTACCGTTAATATTGTTGTTGGGTGCTATTTTCGTGATAGATGTAATTGTCGTTGGTGACTGGTGTTAGCCTTTAAGAGACCGCGTCCGCGTTGAAGCATTGCGGCACAGTTCGGTGACTGCGCTAGACTGGAAAAAAAACAGCGTAGACCTAAAGAATGTGGACTAAAGTATAAGAGGTACGCATGGGTATTGCACGTAAGTAACTGGCAGCTAGCTTGATCAATATCAGCACGCACCAGCGAGCCTGTTAGTTAGATTTGGGGGACGTTGACAGAGTAGCGTACTAGCCAAGCTGTCTACGAAACACAATTCGTTATCAATCAACACCCCCCACGACCCAAGCACATTTACTAAGAACTGATTAATTCTAACCCGGGCTGCCTAGAGCAATCAATTCTCTGAACTCTGCGACCAATTGGCACGCCAGTTATGTGCATACTAACGGGAGAAAGTTATAGACAAGAAGCCAGTGCGACTATAAGTCTGTAACCGCAATTTGACCCAGATGCGTATGTAACCCTCGTTACTTTAAGATGGTTAGAAGCATTGGCACTGAATTTGAAACTCATCACTAATTACTACAATTGTATGTCCCTCAATGAGCCACCGTAAGAGTAGAATTGGAATGGACAGTGGGACTAAATTCGGTAGTCAGTATCGCTGTCAAAGAAAAAGATTGCTGCGCCGATGCGTGGCAGAGCGGTGGCAGAGCGGTGGCGTGTGGCGCGATATTGGCGTTAAGCGACCGGTAGTCGAGGCACATGCGTAGTTCTGGAGCGAGATTGGACAAGCCCAACCAGAGTGCTAGAGCAAAAAGACAAAAATAACTACAGCACCATCTGTTCTCGCGTCGTCTCCGACCGCAATACTGGGTATGGCTCTAAGATGCTTAACTATGACTGATCGGACGGGAAGTCGTGCTTTCATCTTGATATGGCCGTAGCTGAAGGTCGTTTAACCGGGGCGGTGAAGATCTGTTGACGGCATCTTTTTAAAACAAAATGCTCCAAAACTCCATCAAAATGAGTCAATTGGCAAGTTTTTTTCGCCCAAATTTGCACATCTACAAGATCTTCATTGATTGAACTGCACGCGCACCCAAAGCGCATAGTTTAGCCCCAGTTACCCGCCCAAAAGCTGAGACCACCGCCCTGACCCCACAACAAAACATAAACAAACAGAAAACGCGAACGGTTTCATCCTGAGTCAGGGGTACGGAATTTTACTTCTTCCGACCCGCTGAGAGCCCTCACTTATTGCTGGAGTTGTAATGTATCATCGTTACCGCCAGCCCCAGGCGGTTGACGCACCGGCCTCCTGGCCGGAACCCCGAAGATTCGAAAGCCGTACAACGGTCTACCGTAGATCCGCACAGACGACGTAACGGTTGCTAACGGCGGGGAAACGGCGAGATATACCCGGTAGCCGACTGTGAGGCAAATGGCACAGAACAGGAAATCACCTCTTGGCAAAGACAGGAGGCTACTTGGAGGTACTGTGAATACGAAGGTTGGCGCTGAATGGGACCTGGAGCAGACCTGCTAGAGACTTGTAGCTACAGATTGGGAGGCCGTGCGGTACTGGGGGCCGTCGTAGTCGTCGTACCCAGGTGTGCCATACAGCGATATCCACTGACGCGAGCCCACAAATTCGACAGGTACGGCACCAGATTTGTGACAGACTCTTAGTATCCTAGCAGGCAGCAATCTCGTAGAGTAAAGTGCGGCAGGGGGGGTTCGGTCGAGGTATGCGGATTCATTCTGACGCCTAAGTTGCGTCTATCAATGTAAATCGGGGCAACTACGGCAGTGTTTAGGAGAAACATGCGTCAGGATTGGGTAAAAAGCGTACCGGAGATACATGAGCTCGGCAGATGGGGAAGAACGGACCCCGAGTGCTCGGGTAAAGTCACTGGAAGAAGTACCGGTTTGGGTAAAAGTGTCTGGAAGCCACTGGTACAAAGATGCGATGGGCGATGCGATGAGTAGAGGCGGAGCCGACGATGCGCCCACTCTCCCCGCCATCTCAAAATAGAACTTCACAACCCCCTCTCTGCCCCTCTTGCGCCCCTCCTCTTGCTCCTCCATCGCCTATCTTTAGTGAGCACCGCCCGAACCGACCAGTGTGCGTGCTGTCTCAGTGTTGTCTCAGTTCCTCCACCTTGCAAAAGCAATGAGGTGGTGGGAGACAAGTTGGTTGGGCAACCTGGACCGACGTCATAGACGACGACCCAGACCACTAACGCCGATTTAAACCCCGGGGGCCCAACTGCGATCCAAGTTTGGGTTAGGCATCGTATCAGTTGACAGTCACGAGACTGAGGCATACGGGGTCTAGGCATGGTTGATATAAGAACTGGAGCTTAGGACAGGTAAGACAGCAACTACGGTACCACAGGGCCAGCGAAAAACAGCCCAAGCCACTGAAATAGGAGATCCCAGCGACGCTAGACACAGGTCGAAAACTGGAATTTGTGATTGGAATTTGTGATCGAGCACTCAGTCACCGCGCGTAGGCGTCCACTCTACTGTACAGTGGGTCGTGCAACTACTGGTTGACTTGCTGGATAATAGGGAATCCAGTGCTTCGGGTCAAGTACTGGTAGCGGAACGGTTCTGAGATGGATGGTATAGAAACGCCTCAGCTGGCGGCCCGAGTGAAGCAATGTCTAGGTGATACATCGAAACGCCTTGATGAGGTGTATTTGGCGTTTTTGCATTCCAACCAGCAGTTGACTGCGAGTTCGGATAACCCCACCATCAAGTTCTCGCTCGCTACTCAGTTTTATCGAGTCGTCCGACACCGTCATGGTGATGAATATACCTGTGGCGCAGCAGAGTTCTTTCTCTACCGCACATTCATTTCCCCTGAGGACGATGACGGGGCCCATGGCGGTATCGAGGCCAACCCGTTCTTGTACCATGTGCTGGGCCAATACCACTACCCTCGAGCATTTGCCATGGTCAAGACCGTTCTCGGGTACATTCTAAACTCCAAAGGAGGTGAGCTGGGTCAGCTGAGTCTCGACGAGGTAGCAAAAATTGGTGGGACAGGGGTCCACGAAGCTGCACCGCCCAGCGACGACATTGACCGCGACCGAATCCAACAGGCACTGCTCAAGCAGGGCATTGACCAGCCTGACATTGACCGATTGCTCCAGGTGAATGGTGGGGACGACGGTAGCATTGGCATTGAGGCACGAGACGAGCTTCAGAGTTTACACGAGTCAGCTGAAACAGACACCACCGACAGCAGCGGTGATGGCGGAGATGGAGTGGCGACGCGGATTTCCCGAATTGTCGATAACCTGGTGACAATTGACTCGGCAGTTGTAGGAGCAGTGCGGTCTAAGGGGTGCAATTGGGTAACCACGACCTGCTATGATGCTATTATCAGCGGCCGGCCCGAGTTCAAATCAGTAGTACTGGCAGAGGGAGTGTCATGGCTACCAGCGACAAACTATGCGGTAGACTACGTGTTTCGACTAGTGACAAACAGTGAGCGCATTAGCTACGACGAGCGGCGGCTGGTGGTCCACAATTTCATTGCATTCAATATCGAGAACCACTCCGATCTCGGGCTCCAGCAGATTGGACTGTTAGGGGTGTTTGTGCTCTCGCTGCATTCCCGGCACCTCCTTCGGCCAACCCAGGAGTACCGGTCGATGTATTCATTATTTATGCCTTGGATGGGGCACGTTCCAGAAGCCAAGCGAGTGTATTTATTAGGACAGGATTAGCGATAGCGACCAGCGCCAGCAACAAGCCGCCAATAGCTAACCGACGCCACCAGCAACTACAGCCAATTTGACAACCAATACAGTATGCCATGACAGCCAATACAGGATGTGTGTGAGCGGGCTGGCCATGTACAGTGCCGGCCTGTGTGACGATCCTGATCCTCGGGACTGGAATCTTCAGACAATCCCAACTTGACTTGCATGAGGCATACCCGGCGCCGCCGACGGCGCGCGATAGCTAGTGGCCCACGGGCAGCCAAAATGATAGAATAGAAGCGCCAAAATTCCAACCCCAACCTCAAAATAGGCAATTGTATCTCCCGACGCGATCGCGGTCACGATGTTAGTGTAATCGATGCTATTTTAATTTATAGATCCCGTGGGATGGGCTCGAGATGCATGAAACGGCGCTGCAACTAGATCGCAGGCGGCGCAGGAGCTCGAGATGCAAATGCAAGGTGGCTTACGTAGGCCGGCAGTGGCGGACACCAAGGAGACCAGCCAGAGACCAAGGCCAGCCGTCAGGATACTGGGCATCGTATTGCAGACCTGGAGTGCTGTCAGTGGGTTCAGTAGTTGGGAGGTCTGGCGTCGGTGCGGTGGTTATGTTGGCTGGGTGTTGATTGAGGGCTCGGCGTACAAGGTAGGCTTGACGACACCAATTGTCCCTGATAGCGATCCTAGGCCAATGGACCCGGCAGGAGGCACTTGGACGGTAGAGTAAAAGGAGGTGAACTTTTGAGAGTAGATAGACAGAACTGCGCTAGTCTGACCGGCGGGTGTGACCCATACTGATGTTGGCGATGGGACAATGCTAGTGACGGCCGCGGGGGTGATAGTAGCAGTTGCTCGGTCGATAGCAGCCAATGCCTGAGCAACCAGCAGAGCGAAAGTAGCGAAGGTGGTAAATGCGATAAATATCATTTGGCAACGTATACGGACGCAATCAAGTGTGCAATAGCGGCGATACTACAGTGATGTCAAGTGCCGTTGACAGTATGGCGACAGTAATAGCGCAGCGAAGTCGAAATCGATGCTTTTCAATGGCACGGTCCGACGGTAGTTAGGCGACAATGCTATGGGATGGTACTGGGCACCTCATTATTTATATACTGATACATGCTTGTAATGTAACTACGGCGAAATGCTATGCGATAGCAAAAAAACAAAAAAAAACAATTACGACACATACAAAAAAAATTACCTCCTTCTGCAGCCTGCCAAACCAAGGCAATCACGGCGTGTGTCCCAGCAACGACACTAAGACACTGTACAGCAGCCACCGACTAAACAACAACGACGCATTCAGGCGCACATTACCGACAGGGCAGGGAACAGCCAGCTGTGGGACCAGTTGTGGAGCCAGTTTTGGGAACCGGATGTGGAACCAGACAATAAACCAAATTCCACCCGAAGCCTGTCGCAGCCAAGCCCCTCTCTCAGATCTGGTTACCAAACCCCAGAATGCTCTAGACCCATGTCTTGTGGCTACCAGCGTAACCATGGCACTGTCTGGCCCGTGACGTAATTGCCTTTGAGCTAATTATGGAGGCGGATGGGGCGTTGGCGACTAAGCAGTCAAACAAACATCTTAAACCTCCGGCACACCAGCCGTTAACAGCCACTAATTAGCGGGGATGCATCAATGCGAGTCTGATAGAGGATCAGTTGATCATAATACGACCAGCCCATCCGAGATAGTGTAGAGTACATTGTCCACGACTCACTGCTCCCCGCTCTCTGCTCCCAGGGCTTACGGCCCACAACCCACCTCGACGGTGCTGGCCGCCTACCCGGTCAGGGCCTGTAGCCTAGCGGGTGCCCTGCCCTGCGGTTACGAGGCGGTGAGGCGGGCAAGCAGGTACATCCCTTTGGTCCTTGGTATGCCACGGCAAGGCAGGGGTGATAGCACAGAGCATTGTGGTACGATGTACGAGGCACGAGGCAGTACGAGGAATTAGAGATGGAATACTTACAGATACGAGTCGACAGTGCGCGTACCCCGGTAGCCAGGCGCCAGCTGCTCATTGTACTAGCTATTTGCTCGGCGGTACTGGTGCTCGGCAATAGTAGCGTCACGAGGCTACGCCGTCTCAGTTCGCATCCTGTCAGTCGCCGGATTACCATGCGTTAGCTCGCATCAGTCCTTGTTCGGAAAAATGTGCCCGGCCGTCTCCCAGGTGCGTTCGATCGCCAGATCATCTCTTGGCGGCCATCAGGGCTGAAGGCCGGCAATGAGTATGGGCGGTGGCAGGTGGTAGGGTGGGACGTAGGGTAGTGGGACGTCGGGTGGTGGGACGTAGGGTGGTGGGACGTAGGGGGATGATGGAGAGGAGGTGCAAGGCAGAGTGATAGTGGGATGGCACAAAGTACAAACCAGAGTTGATGCAGGCTCAAATGGTAGCCTAACTTTACGATGCACTATTCAACTACTCCACTTCTCAAATAGGTACTCTGCGACTCGGAGGGCTCCATTAGGCTCGACTTGTTCTCGACTTGTGCTCGCCGCCTATGAACTCGGCACTGCCCGTTGATAAGCTCGTGGGTCGGCTGGCTATTTTTGGCCTTGGTAACTAGGCCCTGGGTCCTGGTCGCAGCCAGCCCCTTGGGACTGCAGGCTGATAACGCCATCACTGTGATACGTAATGTTGGTATTGTGGTAGTGAACTGGACCTAGTAGCCTGCCTAACAAGGAATAAGAGGAATATAGTGACGTCGGCGGGTGTCGCTAGGATGATATCCGGCTCGGATTCCGAAGGGTTGCAGGATTGTGTGATTCAAATTAAGAAGGATCTACCGGGTCGGCAGGTGAGGCCAGGCAGTAGGCAGTAGGCAGTAGGCAGTAGGCAGTAGGCAGGACGGCTAGAGGGCAGAAGATGGGATAGATCTCTGAGATTGTACTGGAAATATAGTGGGAGTATAATGGGATCGTGACGTGAATATATTGGGATTATAGTAGGAGTATTGGGACTGGAATTGGGAGCAGGGGGCCAGAGTAAGGACAGTAGTAACGATCGAAGCTGCTTTACTGTTTTGCAAAGCAACTACGTTTAGTACTGTCGACCAGCACTACGCATATCCTACTGCCCTCTACTCGTCTTCGGTACCCCGCTGCCCGCTCCCGCTCCCCTCCCGCCCTACGCTCTCTACTCATTGCATTATCTGCTTACATGCATCATCCGTAGTCGGTCTACAACTACATTTTCTAACAACTGTGCAATCAAGGCTATGAGCACATTACACTGCCGGGGTGTTCAACCGCCAAGCAGTACCAGCTGTTAGTCGCCAAGAACTCCAAGCGTAATTGAGTCTCTTGGCCGCCGAGACGGTCTCAATTGGTGGCCTGCCGCCGTTATATCTGAATTCCTCCTTCCTTGGCAGCGGCTTCAAAGTATCCGTAGATTGTAGTCACTGCAAGAAGGATTCCAGTGCCCGATCCCAAGGTGCCGAGCAAATCCGACGCCACAGAGAGCGCGCCAATGGTGGCCCCGCCAAACGCCGCGGCGGTGGGGATGATGCGCTTTAGTTCCTTGTAAACCGACGTTTCTCGTCGTCCGGCAATCACCAGCCCTTGATCCTTAAACTGGCGCGCCACATCTCGAGGCGAGGAGCCGGAAATCTCGATCCATGTCTTGGAGAAAACGGCGCAAGCTCCAAGCACAAAAGTGACGTAAATCACAGTCTTGAACGGGTCCTGGAGCGCCTCTTGCCAATTGAGTGGTGGCTGCATATAGTACGACAGCCCAGAGATGGCAAACAGCTGCGCAGACCCTTGGCGCGGTTCCCACACCCCAAGAATCTTGGACAGCAGCGACGACGGGTACCGGGTGTAAATCATCTGGGAAATGATAAACACGTTAGAGCTCAGCGCCGACTGGAGCATGATTGGCAGGTTCGACGTGTAGAACAGTCGAATTGGATAGGATCCGTAAGGGCCCCGGGCCCGGGTCGATCGGACGGGGATTTCCACTCGGAATCCTTGCAGGTACACTACCAGCGCAAACACTCCAATGGTAGTGAACAGCTGGAACATGTTGGGCAGATTCTGTCGGTAGAACGCTTCGTACAGAGCTCGCGACTTGTCTCGACGAGTCAACAGCAGGTGGACAGCGCCAACAACGGCGCCCTCAAATTCGTAGCCTCGACCAGAGTTGGTGGTCGTAGGTGCAAATGCCTTCCAGAACACTTGTTCACAGATATTGGTGGCAATAAACAGAGAGATTCCACTACCCAGTCCGTATCCCTTTTGCAGCAATTCGTCAAGCAGGATCGCAATGAGGCCGGCAAACACGAGCTGCAGTACCAACAGCACACACACTCCAGTTCCAAGCGACGAGGGGGGCCCGTACATGCCAGTGAGCACGTAGACAGTAGCCTGGCCCAGGGATAGGATAATTGCCAGCAGCTTTTGCGCCGTCTGGTACAATTCTCGGTCGCTCTTCACCTCCATATTGACATCAATCAAATGGGTTCCGCCCAACAGCTGAAACACCATGCCGGACGACACAATTGGGGTAATACCCAGCTCCATCAATGTTCCTCGGTTAGACGCCAGCATCATTCGTAGCCAAAGCAGTGGATCCGAGCTGTCACTGGACACAATTCCGTACAGTGGAATTTCACTCATCACCAGAAAGATGAGCAGTGTGACGGCAGTCCACATGAGCTTTTGGTTGAACGGGACTTTGCGTTCAGGAGCAGCCACTTCCGGCAGGAAGGGCGTAAATGGTTTCACCAGATCTAAGAATCGGACTAGTTAGCACGCGATGCAGACAGGCAGCCCCAGTCAACCGACCGAGCGAGCACACGCACCCACTGACCACGCATACTCATCGCCAGCAATGTGTCAATGCTATGACCCTCCAATTCCCAGTATTAAACTAGCAACAATCCCCAATTCAATACCCCCAATTCAAACTTACCCCCACTCATATTGATACACTCGACTCCTTCTCAGAATACGGTTGAGCTGAGGAGTTCGTGATTTTTCAGGCCCCGCGATCTAGTATTAGTATCCTCATTTAGTTCCACGTCACTGCGTGCGGCAGTGCAAGGTGAGTAGTAGGGCACAGCGGGGGGGCGTTAGTTAGCTGTAACTTTAGCTGAAAGCGGGAGGAGAAGGAGATGGAACAGTGGAGCTGCGACGGGCGAAGTAGGGAGGTGGCGCGGTAGTGAGGTGATAATGGGGGTGAAGTGGCGACGGGCGTGCCGGTGGCGTGAGGCTTTTGGGGGGTGGTTGAAGGAGCGCTGAGGGCGGTGAGCGGGGTTGGGGGTACTTGAGACCGGGATGTGGTAATTGGGAGCGGCCCATGGTGAATAGGCGAGTGGTCTAGCAGTGAAGCGGTAGTACAGTGACAGAATAGCAGACTCTTCAGTGTGTTGGAAGTGTGCCGGCAGTGCAGTGACTGATGCAATTGGTATTAGGCCGCTGTAGCAGGCCGGCTCAGCAACTGCTACAGATACCGACACCACTGGGGTTCGAAATGGTGACACTTCAGCCGTGAAAAATCTGAGACATTCCCTCGCCGTCTCCGCTAGACTGCAGTGAATAGCGTAGGTGCAATTGCAGGCACCAGCACCGGCACCGTATAGTTACCGTAGGGTCAATTGAAGTAATCACAATGATGATGATACTGCCGGTGCTTTTATAATCTCAGGCGACACCATATGGCCCCGTTCTGAGTCCATCTTCTATTGCAGCCGTTGAATGTCACTTCGTATACCTGGCTACCGCTGCAAGTGGCTGAGTATGCAGGAGAAGTCAGCACCGCCCCTGCCCCCGACCTGCTCTCGACAAACTTCCAACGAGAGAGCCAGCGCCTTGGTTTTGCCGTGGTGACGATTTCTTTGATCTAGCGGATTCACGATTTGCACGTTCGCTACGCCACAGTCCAATGTCTCGAAAGTGCGGTGCGTTGGAAGTGTATTCCGTAGGCAGGAACGAGCTCAAATTGAGCTCGGTGGTCGTTGTGGCCGGTACTTATAACCATCCTTTGGCCAGGAATGTCCTGTACCCTGCTCTTCGTGCCCTCATTTCCAAGGAACCGTTACTGAGTTGGCAGGTATATGGATCAACTTTGGACAAGGGCGGCCCCGAGTTCCGTCCGTTGAAATCAGTCAACCTCGATAACGTCGTGGCGTTCTCTCCCGAGCTCGATTTCCAGACACTTCAGGCCCAGCAGATCCCAGCTGTCATATTGCCATATAATGACGACAGTGTTCCGCTATGGCGATTGCATGTGATAGGGACTGAGCAGAACGAAGCAGCGTTTGTCTTTGACCATTCCGCGTTTGACGGCAATTCAGGAGCGCTGTTCCACAAAAAGCTGTTAGCATGCTTGAATCAGGTTGACGGACAGAATGAAGGAGGCACAGCGGACGGGGAGGATGCGATTGTGTCAGTACCCCAGCACGCCGGCTCAGACTCTGTCTTCAAATCCCTTGAGTCACTCCGAAATATCAAGCCCCCTCTCCCATTCTTCCTCAAAGTCATCCTGTCAATATTCAAATCGAAGCTGGTGCCTAGCAAGAAATGGACTGGCCCTCATGCAAATGCCACCCCTCATTGTACCCAGCTAGTCTTCTACCTCGACGCCGACAAGAGCGCGGCCCTCGCAGCCGCCGCCAAGGCAAAGTCCGTCACTGTAACCAGTCTGGTCTACGAATTGTTTGCTAGAGCATTGGTGTCTGGGGAACTTGTTCCCCCGTCAATTGCAGCCAAATCGTCTATCAAGTACGAATCGGCACTCCCAGTCAATGCTCGGCGGTACCTCAGCGACGATGGGTCCTATCTCGATAAGCTCGGCAACTACGTGTTTCAGTACTCGGATCACAACCTTCAGAGGCTTGCAATTGGGTCCAAGAAGGCGGGTGCAGCTGCACAGTCGTTCAATCGCGATCTTAAGACAAATCTTGCGAAACCTAAATCACTTGGCTACGTAATTGGCCTTCTCCAGTACATTAATATTCGGGACTACTTGGAAGGAGAAATCAAACCGGGCCATCAGCGGTCGTATACTACCGAGTTTTCATCACTGGGACAATTCAACTTTGAGCCGGCTTCTGCCAATGGACCCAAATGGACAATCACTAATCTCGGGTTCTCGCAAGGAGTCAGCGCAATGGGAGCTCCGTTCATTCTCAATCTTGTGTCTGTTCGTGGCTGCAGTAGTACCTTTGCGATTGCGGCCGCGTATGGTGGACAAGAGGGGAAGGATGTATGTGAAAAGATACGAGAGTCTCTTTTGGCACAAATCATGACTGCAATTGAGGGGAGCAGTGCGTAGGGACATGGGGGTGAATCATGCTTTGAAGAGCCTTAACCGGCCGAAACCGAACCCTGTGATTACCTCCTAGAATTAATCTAATATCTAATCAGCCTGCAGGCACGACCTGTATAATATACTAATCTGGACAGAGCAAAGCTAATAAAGTGCATTCAGAAGTCACTGAATCACCGCAGCGATCATGAGGATGAATACCAATTACCATAGTAATTCTGACTACTACAGGCAACTGGGATAGATGAATATTATAAATTGGCCCTGTAACGGCCACCTTTCGATAGTGACCGAGACGCCCAGACGCTACTACGTCTATAACTTTTCATATTCAATCTTACCCTCCAGCTTCTTCGCCTCAGATACCTTTCGCACTGCCTTCATCAAATCATTCTGCACAATGTAGTCGCGTTCCTCTCGAATGGCAAAGAATCCTGCCTCGGTCACCACATTTCGAATGTCCGCTCCGTTAAACCCATCGCTCATCTTGACCAGCGCTTCGTAGTCAATTTCGCCCTGCTTTTGCACCTTTTGGGAATGAATCTTAAACACCTCTAGTCGGCCCACCTCGTTTGGCAGCGGAATCTCAATCTTTCGATCTAATCGCCCCGCTCGAAGCAATGCAGGATCCAAAGTATCTGGGCGGTTCGTGGCCATGATGATCTTGGTCTTTCCTAGATAGTCGAATCCATCCATCTGGTTAAGCAGCTCCATCAGTGTTCGCTGAATCTCTCGGTCGGCACTCGTACCTTCACTGAATCGACGTCCTCCGATGGCGTCGACTTCGTCCATAAAGATGATACAGGGCTCGTGCTCCTTTGCGTACCCAAACATTTCTCGAATCAACCGCGCCGATTCACCAATGTACTTGTCGACAATCGCCGATGCGGGGGAGAAAATGAAGTTTGCACCAATCGTCGCCGCCACCGCCTTGGCCAGTAGGGTCTTACCGGTTCCTGGCGGTCCATATAGCAGCACACCCTTGGGTGGGTTGATTCCTACTCGCATAAACAATTCTGGGTTCTTTAGCGGCAGCTCAATCACTTCTCGCAACTCTCGAATCTGCTCGTTCAGACCTCCAATACCACCAAACGTTAGCTCACCTGGCTCAAAGGTAGTCATGTTGTACACCAGCGGGTCAACCTCACGAGGTAGGATTCGCATGATTGTCAGCGTTGTCATATCCAACGCTACTCGAGCTCCCTGCTTCAATGCCTCCTTCTTGATCGAGTTTCGGCACCCGACAATGTATCGCGGCCCGTTCGATGCCTTGACAATGAAGCGCTCTTCATCAAGCTGCTTCAGAACCTCGCCAATGATCTGGCCCACGCTCTGTAGCGCCTTGATGTCGTCTTCGGTCTTGTCGTACTGCTTCTCGAGATCACGAATGCCCAACCGGAGTTCCTTGAGTTTAGCGTCCCATTCTCGGTGGTCTTTGAGTTTACGCTTGAAATCCTCCAGAGCTTTTTCTCGCTCGGGGTCAACAGGGGCCGCAGAAGCAACCGAAGGCCCTTCCTCTGACTCCAATGCTTCCAATAGGGGGTCTTTTTCGGCCATTATAGTGATTTGACACGCAAAGTAGTAGTAGTAGTTAAGAGTGTGTGGCGGATTCGAGAACAAATATGGTGGCGGCTGATTAGGTAATGGCACAGCCGCATACACAATGAGCTGAACTGGCGTGGAGGGTGCTGAGGAGAGTGTGGAGAGGTGAGAGAGGGCGGGAAGGAGAGCGGCAAGTAGGGGTCAGAGCACGATTGGGAGAGGGTGGGGGACTGGATGTGAATGGCGAGGTCTCTCTCGAGCTCGTATTTGTGTACTTGCCTCGAACGGAGAACAATCGCGCTCCGCACTGTGCTGACTAACATATTGTGAAATTTTACTCAGCCGCGAGCTGCTATGTCTATCGTACGAGGAAGAGCAATTGACGGTAGAAGAAAGCGCAATTGACGGTTATCAATTTCAGAATCTCATAGTATTGGCTGCCTACTGGGAATTGGGCCGGCTCATCCAGATAGAAATTGGGCCGCACAGGCCGCAAATGTCGCAACTCAGCAGCAATTAAAGTCCGTCCAGCGTCTACTCAGCCCAGGCTGACACTAACTGAGAGAGCAGCGGCAGGACAAGCGCAAGATTCATTCAAATATCCGACTGAGACATCATTGAACTCAATATAGCGACTAGCGTACGCACTGCAATTGCACTTAGCCCGGCTCATAGATAAAGGGCAGCATCCTCCACTACCAGCCTGCGTACACCCATCAACTACTCAACGCCAGATCCGGGCGGTCAAGCTTATAAGAGAATTCTTAATACAATGCAATCCCACGCTACCAGGTCCAATCAGCTTCCAATCAGCGTCCTAGATTGCCCTTTCTGTGATTGCACTCATCACTTTATAATACCAGTTCAGTGTGAAGTCCAGTTTTTCAAGTCAGTTGCGGTTGTCTCGAATCAGCCGTGACGAAAATGAGATTGTGAAATTCTGACTGATTTGATCCAGACAGACGTTGACAGATCCTACAAGAGGACTACAAAAGACCTAGAACTTGCCGAATTCACTATGGAATTCCATGCGGTGATTCTTTGTGGCCACGGAAAGAAGCTGTCACCGTTTTCGTCGGTACGCGCATCGGGGCTCCCTAAGGCCCTGTTACCTGCCGCCAACCGACCGCTTCTGGCTCATGTCCTAAACTGGTGTGGAGAAGAAACGTTTGCGGGAATCACAGTGGTAGTACCCAAAGACTACGAAAGCGAATTCAATTACTTTGTTCAGGAAGTATACCTCAAGACTCACAGGACTGCCAACGTCAAGGTGGTGGGCACTTCATCTGCATACACTGGCGAGATCGTCCACGATCTGGCCCAGCCTGGAGAACGATTGGGGTCTAAGCCCAATTTTGTAGTTCTCCCGTGCGACTTCATTTCGGAAGTGCCCGTGTCCACATTTGTCGACATTTATCGGTCTCGCGATGTAGACCATGTGCTGGCGACCGCCGTGTACTACCGCAATGGCATTGAGACAATTGAAAAGAAGGCGCTAGTGTCGGACTTTGTCGTTCACACCCCGCTTACATACAAGTCACCGACGCTACTGGATTGCTCGACGCGTGATGTTGTCGCTGACCGCAAAGGATTAGGACTAAGACTAGAGATGCTGTGGGCACACCCTAACGCTGTTGTATCGTCAGACCTGCTCAAGGCGTCAGTGTGCCTGTGCTCACACAAGGTACTGGAACTTATTGTGGGTGGACATCTTAATATCAAGGGGCGTTCATGGGACCAGATCATTCGAGAGCTATCTCGCCAATCATGGCACAAGAGCTCGAGCGCAGCAGCACAGCAAGGCGACACTGACGGCCACGGCCATGCTCATCCCGGCCACCCAACACAAGTCACACTAAAAGTATTGGGCCCTGAGTCGGTATTTATCCGTGCCAACACCATCCCTGCCTACGTTGAGGCTAATCGGTACCTTATGCGCCAGGCGGCCCGCGCTAGTGCTGCCAACGCTGGCGCGACTAAAAAAGCTGCTGCCGGTACTGCGACTGTGGGTGGTGATTCGGCCGTGGGTGATGATACCACACTCGGCGAGAAGTCCAGTGTGAAGCGTACGGTCGTTGGCAATGGGTGTACAATTGGAAAAAAGTGCCGACTTACTGGCTGTGTGGTTATGGATAATGTGACTGTGGGTGATGACTGCGTGCTAGAGAACTGCGTGATTGGCCGCAAGGCCACAATTGGAGCTAAAGTGAGACTGACAAACTGCAATGTCGAAGGAGGGTACGAGGTGGCAGCAGGAGCTCAGCATAAGAATGAGACTCTGCAGAACCTGACAATGGAGTCATTGATGCAACATGATTCTGAATTAGAAGACGGCAGCTCGGAGCCTAGCGATGACGAGAGCGATGACAGTAGCGTTGAGTCAGGAGAATGGGAGCAGAGTGATGGCGAAGGGATTGACGACGGAGAGGATGATCTGTTTGAGCGATAGAGCATAGCCGAACAAGCCGGGAGCCAGCGACAGGCTATCAGCACGACTACGACATGTATTCTCGATGAATCATTAGATAAATTGAATAAGATTAATCAATTGGTCTCTAGCATATGAAAGCCATCTTCGTTTCTCACGATGTCTCTCAGTGTGTCTTACTGGTGTCTCACTCACCACGGCGTTATCCCAGCTTCCCCAGGATTCGAACCTACGCCACCAGCCACGCATGAGTCAATAAAAATTTCATTTTTCACCCTTCTCGAACTCCACATTTTGCCTTAACTCTATCCCTTTACAATGAGTAAGCCAGAGGCGAAAGCCCTGGTGATGGAGAACACGTCTCGACGTGATGAGCTGATTGCAATTGAGAAAAAGTACCAAAAACTCTGGCAGCAGGATAAGGTGTTTGAGGTCGATGCCCCCCAGGCTACTAATGGAGACTACGATGCCCTCCACAAAAAGTACCCCAAGTTCTTTGCTACAATGGCTTATCCGTACATGAACGGAGTGCTGCACGCTGGCCACTCGTTCACGCTGTCGAAGGTTGAATTCGCCACTGGATATGAGCGAATGCAGGGCAAGCGGGCTCTTTTCCCGCTTGGATTCCACTGCACGGGAATGCCAATTCGAGCGTCTGCGGACAAGCTTGCACGAGAGATTGAGCAGTTTGGCGAAAACTTTGAAGATGTCCCAGCTGATAATGACGAGTCCGAGGGCGTAATTGAAGAGGTCAAGACCGCAGGTACCGCCGCGAAGACGGACCCTTCGAAGTTTGGAACCAAAAAGTCAAAGGCCATGGCTAAGCAGGGACGAGCAAAGTACCAGCATGAGATTATGATCCAGCTGGGAATCCCTCGAGAGGATGTCAAGAAGTTTGCTGATCCAAACTACTGGCTGGAATTCTTCCCTCCTCTTTGCCAGCGGGACTGTGACCTGTTTGGCGCCCGAATTGACTGGCGACGATCTATGATCACCACTGACGTGAACCCGTACTACGACTCGTTTGTTCGATGGCAACTAACCCGGCTTAAGGAGTTGGGAAAGATCAAGTTTGGAGAGCGATACACCATCTACTCCGCCAAGGACGGCCAACCTTGTATGGACCATGACCGTCAGGTCGGAGAGGGTGTCAACCCTCAGGAGTACACTGGAATCAAGATTGAGGTGCTCAAGTGGACTGACGCCGGGCGCGAGGCAGTCAAGGGAGTCGATCTCGAGGGCAAGAAGGTGTTTTTGGTGGCGGCCACCCTGCGTCCTGAGACAATGTACGGTCAGACTTGCTGCTTTGTGAGCCCCAAGATCGACTACGGTCTGTTTGACGCTGGAAACAACGAAATTTACATTTGCACCCAGCGCTCGTTCAAGAACATGTGCTACCAGAATCTGACTCCGAAGCGCGGTGTCTACGATCACTTGGCAGAGGTCAATGGTGCTGCTCTGGTCGGGTCGACTGTTAAGGCGCCTCTCTCGGTGTACCCAGAGGTCTTTGTGTTGCCAATGGAGACTGTGCTGGCTAAGAAGGGTACTGGTGTGGTGACTTCAGTGCCTTCTGACTCTCCTGACGATTTCATCACTATGCAGGATCTCCGAAACAAGCCTGAATATTACAAGGTTGATAAGAAATGGGTTGAATTCGACCCGGTAGAGATTATCGACACCCCCACTTACGGTACTCACACTGCCGAGAAGGTGGTAGAGGAGCTTAAGATCAAGTCCCCCAAGGACCGTGACGCTCTCGCCAAGGCCAAAGAAATCGCCTACAAGGAAGGATTCTTCCAGGGCACGATGGCTGTGGGCAAATACAAGGGCGAGAAGGTCGAGACCGCCAAGCCCAAGGTCCGGGAGGACCTGGTCGCCGCAGGAGAGGCCTTTGTGTACTCCGAGCCAGAAGGATTGGTCATCTCGCGATCTGGTGATGAGTGCATTGTGTCTCTTGAAGACCAGTGGTTCACTGATTACGGTGAAGACACGTGGCGAGGACAGGCCGAGAAGTGCCTGCGAAACATGGAGACATATTCCAACGAGACTCGTCACGGGTTTGAGAAGGTGCTTGGATGGCTGCGCAATTGGGCTCTCTCCCGAACCTACGGTCTGGGATCTCACATCCCGTGGGACGAGAAGTACCTGTGTGAGTCTCTCAGTGACTCTACCATCTACATGGCGTACTACACTGTGTCGCATTTCCTGCATGCCGACTTTTACGGCCGCGAGGCAGGTACTTTGGACATTGCCGCTGCTGACATGACTGAGGAGGTGTGGGATTACGTGTTCAACCTCACTGACGACCTCCCTAAGGAGTCCAAGCTGCCTGCCGAAAAGCTCAACAAGATGCGAAACGAGTTTGCGTATTTCTACCCTCTCGACGTTCGTGTCTCCGGCAAGGATCTCATCCCCAACCACCTGACCTTTTTCATCTACGTCCACACTGCTATCTTCCCCGAGAAGTACTGGCCCCAAGGTGTGCGAGCCAATGGCCATCTCATGCTAAATAATGAGAAGATGTCCAAGTCGACCGGTAATTTCTTGACCCTAAAGGAGTCGGTTGAGAAGTTTGGTGCTGATGCCACCCGAATTGCGCTCGCCGACGCCGGCGACTCGTTTGAAGACGCTAACTTTGACGAATCCAACGCCAACGCCGCAATTCTCCGACTCTACAACCTCAAGGAGTGGATTGAGGAGATTGTTAAGGCCAAGGACACCCTACGCAAGGGACCGGCTACCGGATTCCTCGACCTGGCATTTGAGAACGAGATGAACGAGCTCATCGAGCAGACCAAGGACAACTATGACAATGCCTTATACCGGTACGCAATCAAGACTGGTCTGTTTGACTTCCTTGCAGCCCGAGACTACTACCGTGAGACCACTGCCTACACCACCACAGGACCGGCGGTCGGGATGCACCACGACCTTATTTTCCGATACATTGAGGTCCAGGTGCTGCTGCTGGCGCCAATTGCCCCGCACTTTGCTGAATACGTGTGGCGGGAGCTTCTGGGCAAGAAGGACTCTATCCAGAACGCCGCCTTCCCGACCGTTTCCAAGCCTGTGTCAAAGTCGGTATCGGCTGCCCTCGCCTACGTCCGAGACGTGTCACGCGCAATTCGTGAAGTCGAGGGAGCCAACCTCAAAAAGAAGAAGAAGGGCCCTGAGTTTGACCCGAAGACCCCGTCAAAGCTGACGCTCTACGTGGCGCTGTCATTCCCTCAATGGCAAGATCAGTACATTGACCTGGTCCGAGAGACTTACCAGCAGGACAAGACCCTCACCTTCACTCCCGAATTCAAGCAGCAGGTGTCCAAATTGGGAGACGTGAAGCGAGGAATGCAGTTTATTAACCATCTCAAGATGCGACTGAGCGGTGGAGGCGAGTCACCAGAGACTGTTTTCAACCGTAAGCTGGTGTTCGACGAGAAGGCTACTGTGCAGTCGGTTCTTCCCTTAATTAACAAGAGCCCGGCTGTCACTGTTGTAGAAAGCGTTCAGATTGTGCTACTGGAGGGAGACGATCGATCTAAGGGTAAGGATGCGTCTACTGGTGAAGTTGTCGAAGTCAATGGTACTTCTAAGCCAGTTCAGGATGCTGTTCCCGGCTCTCCTGGCATCACCATTGTCAATTTGGCCAAGTAACCGGCTACGAGCAAGTTGTAGATAAAAAATCTAATAAAACATAAGTGTTGGATGGTAGTTATAGCAGTGTGATGTGGAATTGGGGTAGAATGATGGGTAAATGGAGGGCTAGGAAGGGGATGATTGCCATGATGGAGAAGGAGGTGGTTCACGTGACTATCACGCGATCTAGTCACGAGAAATTTTGAAAATACGCTTGGTAATCAATGCTAGCAGTACAATGTCATCCAAGCGTGACGATTACTTAATCAGATGAGACACCACGTGCCTATCACGTTCCAGTCACGAGTAAAGCACGTGAGTGATTACGTAATTGAACGAACTGATTGGTAAGCAGGGCTAACAAAGCGATGTAATATTGTCCGGCTGCTTAGTCGGATATGCATGTCTAACATATCTAAGATGCCACTCTAACGTCTTCATCTCCTACCCAGGCTCTTTGACTTCAGCACTCAGCATCTCACTTCTCTTCTCACGCCGCAGATTCATATTCAGTGATATTAGCTATAAATGGAGGTCATTTTAAAGGGTTGTACACTATTTGTCATTTGGTCGTAAACGTCGTCGTTAGTAGTCAAAATGTCCCACTCCATCTCTAGGAGGTTACATGGTCCGTCCTCGATCGTCCTCAGTATCGTCATCATCAATCTCCACGAACTCGCCGTCTTCATCGCCTTCCTCAATGACACTCCCTTTAGACCCTCTCAATCGTTCTGGGGCCTGTGGCTGCTTGGAAAACGGCGACATCCGTCTCAGATGCGACTTGCCCGGGGAGGTCGAGAATACTGCCGCCTCGTTGAACCTGCCCCTTGGACCGCTCAGCTGCCGTCTATGATGATGCTTGGGGATATGCAGAAACTTTGGTGACTCAGAAGAGGACGCGCGCCACGAGCTTTTAGGCGACGAGTTGAGCGACGCCGACGATGTACTCGACGTCTTGGAATGGTGTCGTCGCGATCGCGACACCAGCGACGAGAAGGAGGACGAGGTGGAAGTTCGTCCAAACGGAGGTCGCCGTTGCTGCTCTGGCTGGGAAACTTGGGAAGCTGCAGACGAGAGTTGAGACGATGCAGAGAACTGAGAGAACTGCGAGAACTGTGAAATTTGTGAGATTGGCCGAATTTGTCCTCCAAAAGAGTCGGGCCGCCGCGACCCCACTTTGTAATGCGATGAATTGTCTTGGATAGACAGGTCCGCTGAATCGTCCAGTTCTACCGAGTCGTCCAGCTGCTTGTCAACTTTGGGCCGCGACCCGTCAACATTTGGAGAATAATTTGGGTACTCTCCAGGCCCGCCAGTATTTCCGGCACTACCAGTAACATCATCTCCACCAGGGCCGCGGCCAGACACTCCGCCGCCTAGAGTTCCAGTTGTTGGACCACCTCGAGCCCCAGTTCCGGCCTGACTGCCATCAGGCTTAAATCCTCCGCTGCCTACTCCTCCTTCGTCTCGGGCTTTTTTTCGTTTGCTCTGAGGGGCGACAATCTTGAGGAACATGCTCTTGAATGCCGACCCCACATCCTTCTTACGGTGTTTTGAAAAAATCGACCCCGAACTTGTGCGGGAACTCGAGTCGAACCCATCTATTAATGACGCCCGGGCATCAATTGGCCGCTCTCGTGCCACCTGCACCTCAGAAAGTGGTCGTCTAATTGTAACAGCGGGAGGATCACCGCGACGCCTCACCGTACCACTCGGGTCCACGTTTTCGCCGCTATTTGGACCAGCAGTGCTGTCGTTATTAGGGACTGTTGGGCCAGGGCCAGGGCCATGATCAGCACCAAACCCGTACTGGCCACTGATTCTGTCGTTAGGGCTGCTTGGACCACTGCGGTTGCCAAAATTTACATTTTCCGACGTGTTACCGCCCATTGCCGGCGTTTTAGGGCCCTCGGCACCGAGTACTTCGCCATTAGCTTCTTTTTCTTCGCTATGCCCATTGGTCTCGCTCATGCTGTTGAGCTCCCTGCTGGTATCAGCTTCTGTCCGCCCACTCGTGTCATTCGAAGTCTGTCCACTCGCACGCAGCGAGCTGGGCCTATGTCCATTATACCCGTTCACACTCAATTGGCTCAATTGTTCTTGGACTTGCTCGTGCCTTCCCAGCTCATGACTGGGTCGCGTCATTGGAGATGAATACCGGGCGTAGGGCGACCGAGGCGACCGAGGCGCTGAATGGGTGCCCCCGCCAACCCCGCCTACGCCATCTATACTCTTCTTTACGTCAATTGTGAGCAAATCCGCCTCCGAATTTCCCTCAGGACTGCTTTTCTGGTGCTGGTGTCGCGAGGATTTATGTCCGGATGACTCGCGTCGGGTTAGTGACTTTGTCAGGCTCATGCGATGGTTTCGGCGCGACTCGACTTTGCGCTCGCGTTCGACGGCGAGGGCGAAAAAGCCCGCCAGCGCATCGCAGCTAGTACTCGAAACCGAGTCAGCGAGCGCCTCTAAATCTACATGTGCGGACCGCAATGTCCGCAGCACCTTCTTTTCTGCCTTGGTCGAGAACAGCCTCGGTTCCTTTTCTGCCAGCATTTCGCGCTGGAATGATGTAAACTCCTCTAGGTACGGATGATTGATGATCATTTCCAGGGTCGGGCGCCGTCGCGGGTCCTTCTGTAACATTGATTTGAGCAGGTCTAGCCCTTCTGGTGGGAAAGCGTCGCTTTCGCTGCCGCCGGCGCCGGCGCCGCCGTCAGGGTATGGCGGCTCCTCGGTGGTGATCTTGATTTTGGTGTCAATCTCACTATCTTCTTCAAACGGCATCTCGCCAAACACCAAAGTGTAGAAAATGACTCCTAACGACCACACGTCCACTGCCTCCCCCGAGTACTTCTTGTGCAGCAGCATTTCAGGGGCCATGTAGCACGTCGTCCCACATACTGTGTCCAGCAGGGTCCGAGGCTCGTACTCACGGGTAAACCCGAAATCACATAGCTTGACATTCAACCGCTTGTCCAACAGGATATTCTCCAGTTTGAGATCGCGATGGGTGCACTTCTTCGAATGGGTATATGTGACAGCCCCTACCAGTTGGGCAAAGATCTTCTTCGACTCAGTCTGGCTCAATCGCCCATGCTGTAACAGGTACGTGTACAGCTCATCTCCTGGACAGTACTCCAGCACTAGCCATACCGTGGAGTCCGTCACCACAATCTCGTACAATTTGGCGATGTGAGGGTGGGACAGTTGACGATGATGGTGAATCTCGCGAACCAAATGCGGTTGATTTTTGGGAGATGATTTCAGCACGACCTTGGCCTTTGTGAATTTGTGAGTAGCAAGGAACACCTTTCCAAACGATCCTTCGCCTATCAGCCGAGAAACGGTATAATTTCCAATATTTTTAGGGTCCGGATCCGAAATTTCTCGCAACAACTGGGTATAGCTATCAGCCAACTAGTCAGTACCAACGCCAGAACAAACCAGATTGCCAAAATCCGCAACCAAAGCAGGCCACTACTACCTCCTAACCCCCCACTCACCTTTGCTTTGGCGTTGTGCGCCTGAACCCGGGACAGGGCCCCGTACATTGTGTCTAGGGATGAAACTGCAGATGATATCTGATATGATACGGGGAAATAAGGCTGTGTAGGATGGCGCGGCTGCGAGCCCCTTAAACTGACGTTTGGACGCGACGCGTGCGGACAAATTTCGGGAAAATGTCAAGGGCGGCGGAGGGTGATGCGCTAGTGGGATGCTGCAGTGCCCTATAACGTGAAACCGCGTTTGAACCGGCAAAGTAGCTGCGATGGTGGGATAATGACCGCTGCGGTTGAGACCGAGACCCCCGACTGAGCACACGGCTGTGAGATCAAGCGGCTTGATCTTTCACGCGGCTGGGCGGATCCAAAAATGCACATTTCTCGTCGAACCCTGAAATTTCACCGCAATTGTGGGCATAAAGAGGTGCAAGCGCCTTCTGCTGTTGCGTGTTCAGCTCGGTTCTAACTCGGTAGCTCGGTTCCAGGATCCGGATGGAAGACTTGCACGGCTCGGGGTTGGCCCCTGAGATGGCCCTGAGCGATGAGACAACCGTCACCTACATCCTGGTGCCGGTCCAGGACGACCGGTTCAAAACCGGGTCAGGATTCCAGGATGTTCTAAGCTACGTCGATCACGAGCTCTTGCCGTCAATTGATGGCCATGACGGATACCTGTGGTACCGAGAGCGCTTCAATCTCGCCCAGCTCTCGTGGTTCGGGTACCCGTGTCTATATGGAACTACAAATGTTGGCGCATGCTTGGAAGATGAATGGACGATTGTTCATTTGCTCCTGAGTATTTCGAGAAAGTTTCCTCAACTGGCTGTTCAAATTACTGATACTGACGGCGAGTTCTTACTGATTGAGGCTGCAGAAGTGATTCCCGCCTGGATCAGCCCTGACAATTCTGGTAACCGTGTGTGGATCATTGGGGGAATCTTAGGAATCATTGAGGAGCGCAGCGGGTCAGACACTGCAGTGAATTCAGCTACCCATGGCACAGTAATTGAACCTGAAAAAGGCTTGTCATTCGATACCGCTATGAAATTCCTTCAGTCTTTAGCTCCGGAGTCTGCGCCGGAGTCTGCATCTGGGCCGGCGCCCTTCTCTTCTGGCTCTCGGTCGCTGTTGAAGGACCCTAAAATCCAATCCCAGGCACTATCCCGGATCGCAAACTTCCCTCGTGGCGCGATTGAAAACAATCACCATCGCACTTCAATTGTGACCCCAAGAAAACTGGCCGGGTTCATCAAGAAGTACCCTTTCTACCTCTCAGCTGCGCTACGCCTGCTTTCTCAGCATCCGTCTCTAAAGACTCATCCTGCATTGACCAAAATGACTGCATTCTCGCCTGTCTCCGACGACCTCGTGACGTGGACCGCCAGATTCACACGGTTCCAGTACGCCCAGTTGCTGGGCCATTCGGTTGAGGTGCCTTCAGAGCTGTCGACACCGTACGATTCGACAAAGTTTGAAAAGGGAGACGACAGGCTAGTGCTGGGAATCAAGGTGACTGCTGCTCTAGAGCTATTGCATGAAGCTGCGCAGGCCCAGCAGCCGCTGACCCGAGACTCTGACGAGTTTTACTCTTATTTATTACCCATCATCCAGTCGCAGTACTTTTCCGGTGTATCTGCGGCATCAGCTGAAAACGAGGTTCGAACTGCTCGAGCGTTTGAAGCGTTTTTGCAGTCCACTAAGCTTCACCAGGAGAATATGAAGTTGGTAGACCGGCTACAATCGCTCGACTCTCCTACTAATGAGCAAATACAGAACTGGGATTCTACTGAAGACTCTGACCAGTGGCTAGATATCTTTCTTGATTCTGGTGACGTCCCTAAAGGCGAAGACGACATGAGCAATCGTCTCCGCGACATGATTGAGCGCATGAACCGATTTGTGGACGATCAAAAGTCGGGCTTGGATGGCGTCAATATTGTCGACGACAGTTCAAGTGACTCTGAATCGGACGACCAAGAAGGCCCTTCAGAGACCGACGATGATGATGATAGCAAGGGCCTGTTTGAACCTGGTGACCCCAAAATCGACGAAGACGACTTTTTGGAGTTCTTTTTGAAAGAAGCTCTGAATATGTCCGCCGACGAGATCGAGAGCTTCCGAGCCGATCCAGTCGACACTACCGAGCCAGGCCAGCGACCGCAGGCTAGCCAACCTTCGCCCGCTCAATCAAGCGCTCCTCAAAATTCACAGTCCCAGGCCACCGCTCCCTCAGATTCGGACTCTGAAAACGACTGGGATGAGGTCGAGCAAGATCTTCGTCGCAATGGAGTTTTGCCTGAACATGACAAGCCTGACTTCGAAGCATTGCAAGACCTTCTCAAAAGCATTCAATCTGGCGGGGGAATCACGGGCCCTGCTGCCACTCT
Source organism: Blastobotrys peoriensis (assembly GCA_003705735.3). Classification (NCBI taxonomy): domain Eukaryota; kingdom Fungi; phylum Ascomycota; class Dipodascomycetes; order Dipodascales; family Trichomonascaceae; genus Blastobotrys; species Blastobotrys peoriensis. The sequence goes on along the minus strand of PPJJ03000017.1, from coordinate 166,319 downwards.
GCTTGGCCAATTGGGCATCAATATTGACGAACTAATGGCACATAGATAGCATTATAGAGTCGCTGCGGTGTAATTTTTCCGTACCTGAAGTAGTGCTTTTTCAATTTAGATCTGGTCCACAGCCAGTCTTCCTCCAGTCCTCCAGGCCTCCTCCAGTGTTCCCTCTACTCCCTCTTTCTCTACTCCCTCTTTCTCTACTCCCTCTTTCTCTACTCCCTCTTTCTCTACTCCCTCTTACTCTACTTCCCGCTCTTATCTTATCGTCCCAGCTTGTGACTTCACAGCCTCAGCCAGCCCGTCTCCTTACTGTAATGTCACTCAGAGAGAAAGTTTGGAACGGAACGATTCCAATCCGGTTTGTACTGGCAGCTAATGAGACGCGACATCACGAGAGCCCAGATTATTTGGTAAGAAAGCAGTTTTCGCGTTTGGGCGTTTTCACCTACTTTCGCGTGCTTTTAGCACACTTTTCATGACTTTTCACTTGCTTTTCTCGTCGCTTGATCGCTTGATACTAACTAGTTTACTGGCCACCGCGTGTCCTACTTGCCGGCATACTTCAGTCAAGCTTTGGACTACTTTCGGCCATATTTAATCGATCCTACTGATGGAGATTCTAGTTCGTGGTGGTTAGAGTTTGAATCGGTGCCAGTTCGATGGTGAGTTGGACGAACGGGCTGGAGGAGACTGCAACAGTGAAAGCAGAGTCGCGGTTTTATGGAAATGGCGATGCAACCACTGATTCTGCTATTGAAATATAGCTGGTATTGCTGCTGTATAGCGTTTGCACGGTGTGTCAGCGCTGCCTCTACAATAAGCCTTCTGCGAGATGCTAACTAGGAATTGGCCAATTGGCGTAAACTATGATTTGCTATGTGGGTTGGACCCGGTCAAAATCGAAGAAGGAACATCTCAAGTGCCGGAATTGCCCTGGACCCTGGTGCTGCACAAAAAAGACTACCCAAAAGACCTGATTATGCATTTGGACTCAATAGACACTCTATGGGACAACTGGCTCAACCAAAGCAAGGAGTCGTTGTTTGTTCGAGAAGGCACTGCAAAGGCAATCATGAACTTGAGCAAGCAAGACACTACTGTGCTACGAACTAGCGTCATTGAGCACAAGTTTGACCGGTTTTGGTCGATTCTGACGACGCGACAGCTCGTGCCACTCACTGCGGACGGTCTGCGCAACGTACCGGTCAAAATATATCTCCCCGTTGCCAATCGAGCGATCCAGGCGAGTGTTCCACTGCTTGTATCCACTGCCGACCCCCGCTCTGGCGAACAGGCAGTCCAAACCGTGGGGTCAGCATTGCATTCATATTTGCCCGACTTGTTTCCATCACGAAGAACGTGTATTCTAGCGAGGCCAATTCTTCATGGGGTTTTGTTGCCAATGACTGCACCATTGGGCGAAGTGTACCTGCAGACCATGTATCCAGACGGGTATTTGCATGTTTGTATCGCCATGATGTCGTAAGTCACGACGGGGCGGAATTGAAGGGTACTATGAGCCTGAGGGCCCATTGACAATCTCAAGCCAATTGCTAGTCAATTGCTCAGAATTGCCACGCGCCATCGCTCTACGAGAACCGCTTTGGCTCCCCGGATCTTGATCTTCTCAGCACGTGACTAAACCCACGCCTCAACACCTCCAATTAGGTTCGAGACACCCGTCCCCAGACCTGCCGCATTGAAGCTACAGTCAATTGCGCCCACCATATTGGTGCCCGCTCAGTCCTGGACCCCCTTCCTCTCTTGCTCTGCTCCTCCTTTTCCTCCCCTCTTACGTCCCTCCTCAGGCCCTCCCTCGCCTGGTCCCTTCCTGCTCCCCACTACCCTACTTACACTCTAAATCCTCTCAGTGATTCTTGATCGGTAATGCAAAGACTGTGGTCAGGGGTCAAGATACCGAGATCTAACCAGTTTGTTGGCCAGTTTGTTCGAAAAATGAGTGCTACCAGCCCCAGCTATCGAGACGCTATCGATGCGCTCAACTCTTGCCAGACAAATTTCGCCAATTTGGAAGCAATCCGCAAGGCAGGCGGTTCAAACTACTCTAATGCGTTGGAAGAGATGAAGGAGTGGATGCGACGAGGCGGGTACGAAGACGCAAAGGTGTTTGACAAGCTCAATGTGATCCATGTGACGGGAACCAAGGGCAAGGGGTCGACGTGCGCTTTTGTGCAGTCGATTTTGACCCAGTATCGCCGCGACGACGGCCCTATCAGTAAAATCGGCCTTTACACTTCTCCGCATCTCAAGTCTGTGCGAGAGCGAATCCAGATTAACGGCCAGCCAATTAGCGAGGACAAGTTTACAAAGTACTTCTTTGAGGTGTGGGACAAGCTTGACGAGACCAAGTCGGACGAGTCAAAGTACCCTGATATGAACAAGGGGGGCCGGCCGTCGTATTTCAGATTCCTGACTTTGCTCGCGTTCCATGTGTTTGTACGGGAGAAGGTGGACACTGCTATTCTCGAGGTTGGAATTGGAGGTGAATACGATTCTACTAATATTGTAGTGTCTCCGACCGCCACTGGTGTCACGTCGCTAGGAATTGACCATGTACAGGTGCTGGGAGACACCATTGAAAAAATTGCGTGGAACAAGGGGGGTATTTTCAAGCCCAGCGCAAAGGCACTGACTGTGTCGCAGCCGGAGTCGGCACTCCAGGTGCTAAAAGAGCGCGCTGCTGAGCGCCACACTCAGCTAGAAGTGGTGCCGGTAGACGCACAAGTCCATGCGACGCCATTGGGGTTGCCTGCAGCATTCCAGGAGGTGAATGCAAGTCTTGCGGTCAAGCTGTGCCAGGAACACTTGAAAAAGGTGGGAATCGAGGTCACCTCCAGCAGCTCTGGCGGCGGTCTGCCTAAAGAGTTCATCACTGGGCTCGAGAAGGCGTCGTGGCCCGGCCGGTGCCAGACGATTGTAGACAGCGACGGCAAGACGACGTGGTACCTTGACGGAGCGCATACCAAGGAAAGCATTGAGGTCGGCACGACGTGGTTTGGCCAGCTAGAGCAAAAGAAGCGGCAGCAGGGTAAGCCAGCAACCGCAGTGCTGTTCTTCAACCAGCAGACACGTAATGCGAATGCGCTTGTCGGCACATTATACGAAACTCTCGCAAGTTATGGCATCAGGTTTGATCACGTTGTGTTCAGTAACAATGTGACGTGGGATTCGGGCAGTTACTCTGCTGAGCTCACGTCTATGAACACGTCTAAGGAGGCGGTAGATGGGCTTGTCGTGCAGAAGGAGCTGGCCAGCGCTTGGAGCGAGCTCGATTCTAGTAGCGAGCGACATGTGTATGGCTCAATTGAGGCGGCGCAGAAGTTTATTCATGGCCTCAATGGTGATGTCGATGTGTTTGTCACTGGCAGTTTGCATCTAATTGGTGGTCTGCTAGCGGTCATGGATGGAAAGCCTGATAATTAGAGAACAGTGGCATTACCAAATCTAGTAACGACTAATAAGGTAGTGAATGTAGTAATGACAACTAAGGAGTGCCAATCGCTAGCTACCTAGCTAAGCTATGACAGTGTGAATCACTAACCACAGCTAAGCTATGGAGTGCTGAGTCACTAACTATCTATTTAATGACAGTGCTGAATCACCAACTACCTACCGGCCACTCTATCCTCGGTTATCTTATCTATGCCACCCTCACCTTCACCTTCGCCTTCACCCACTACCCTTCGACTAGTCTCTCACCCTCCACCGTACCTTTAACTCTTATCTTATCTCGGCCCCGATCGGCCCGTTTTGGAAAATGACGTTATCCCCCAACCTGAAAAACGTGGCTAACCCAATTTGATTAGTGATCCAAGTGGCACGACACTTTGACGACCCCGTTTTGGTGCCGATAATGGTCAAGCATAGTAACAAGAGCTGGGTGACGCTGGTCACGACGAAGAGCTATGTGCCGGGGGTCCTGACCCTGGCATTTGCGTTGTCGGCAGTCAAATCGGCGTATCCACTCACCGTTTTATACACAGACTCAGTTGGGCCCGAGGACGTGGACACTCTGAGATCGGATCCTAACGTTGCGCAATTGATTCGGGTAGACCACATTGATACAGGCGTAAATTTTGCCGACGACTCCCGATTCAACGAAACTTGGACAAAGCTGCAGGTGTTTAGTCTCTATGACTTTGACAAGGTGGTGTTTGTGGACTGTGACACCGCTGTGATCCACAATATGGACGAGCTGTTTGACGCCCCACTGAACCGGCAAAACTATGTGTTTGGGGCGAGTCACGCGTGCGTATGCAACCCGTACAAGCGGGCCTCGTACCCTCGAGACTGGATCCCGGCCAACTGTGCGTTTACAAGGTCAAACTACACCCCAGTAGTGGTAGATCAGGATCGGTCGCTGGATGCAATGCTGGGGCCCGCAGCCACTACCGGACTCGGGCTGCTCAATTCTGGACTGCTGGTGGTCCAACCCCACCACGACACTTACAATGAGATTCTAGACGTGCTCACTCAGCATGACCGCATCAAGGCTTACCGGTTCCCAGACCAGGATCTGCTCGCCGACCTATACCAAGGGCGGTGGCTGCCACTGTCCTACAAGTACAACGCACTCAAGACGCTACGGGCGATCCATGACGATTTGTGGGCCGACGACGAGGTCAAGTGCATCCACTATATCATTTCGCCAAAGCCATGGAGCGTTGATGAGGATTACGAAGACGACACAGGCACCTTCCATCATTGGTATCGAATAGAACGATGGCGTATGGAGTCAAATGGGCAGAATGCCAAAGGAAAGGCAGTTAATGAAGGACTAGTCAATGGCAAAGCGGACAAAGCGGACCCCATTGGCAGCAGTGGCGTTAACATTAATGGAGTTATATGACGCTCGGACTTAAGTTGTGTATTACTAATTAGGGCATTCATGGTACCGCGTCTGTCTAAGCTTCACTTTCTCTCATTTGCCTGCTATAGTTGTGCCATTTCTGTGCACCTGCGCCGTGGCCCGGCTTTAGTGGGTCAAATCCCGCCGCCGTTGCACTCGGCATCTCGCTGACTACAGCTACAATAGGTCCTTATTAAGCTTCATCACCTGCTGATCAAATGAAATTTCGTTTCGGACTTGAATCAGACCAGAGCCCCTAACTGCCAGAATCTACACCTACAGACAATATTTCAACCATGGGAAGAAGTCGATTTGATCCTGAGGGTCTCCCGTTTGTGTCCAATAAGGTTGCCCTCATCACAGGAGCAAACTCCGGCCTGGGCTATTATGCTACGTTACATCTTTATATCCACGGATGGGTAGTATACTTGGCGTGTCGCAACGAGGCAAAGGCGTTGGCCGCAATTGAGTCCATTCAGAAGGAAGCTCTTGTCCGTCGAGAGCAGTTGGAGAAAGCATGGGGTGGCGCTTTGCCAGGGCCCGTAGGCAAATTACATTACATACATATTGACAATGCCGATTTGGACTCGGTCGCAAAGGCGGCAGCTGAGTTCTCTACTAAGGAGAAGACCCTTGACGTTTTGATTAACAACGCCGGGGTCATGGCCGTTCCCCCACAGACAACTAAGGACGGGTACGACATTCAGGTCCAAGTGAGCCATGTCAGTCATCATCTATTGACCAAGTTACTGCTGCCGGCTCTTGAGGCCACCAAAGGGGCACGAGTGGTGTTTGTGTCGTCTATAGCTAGTTGGTACAGTCCCCTGACTGTTGACATTAACGCAAAGTATGAATACTTCCCTGACATGTTTTGGTCCTCTGTCCGCTACGGACTGGCCAAAGTGGCCATGATTCACAGCGCAAAGGTCTTTGCCCGACAGTATCCAGAGATTTTGACCCTCTCTCTCCACCCAGGCGTTTCTCTCACAACAAACTTGTTGGGTTACTGGCGGACCCGTCCCTACGTCGGAGGAATTGTAACCTCGGTAGCGGACACCACCGCCAAGTTTTTTGGAGTAACTCCAGAGCAACTGTCGTACTCGGTGTTGCGAGCCGCTGCTGATCCGGCGCTATCAGCTGCCACTGACAATGGCAAGTACCTCACTACTTTTGGGGTTGAGTCCACTCCTAGTCCCGTTGCAACAAACGTCAGCAAGCAGGAGCATACCTGGAGTGTGGTTGAGAAGCAATTGGAAAAGTACTTCTAGGGCGGCGCTTATGCCGGACAATCACCGGGCAGCATCACCAGACATTTTACCAGCCATTTTACCAGACATTTTACCAGCCATTTTACCAGCCATTTTACCAGACATTTTACCAGCCATTTTACCAGCCATTTTACCAGACATTTTACCAGCCATTTTACCAGCCATTTTACCAGACATTTTACCAGCCATTTTACCAGCCATTTTACCAGACATTTTATCAGACATTAACACCAGACATTAACACCAGACATTAACACCAGACATTAACACCAGACATAATATCGAGATATAACGCCCAGAGATTAAAAGCATGCCGCCCTACCACATAATGGCGTGCTTCCACCCATACAGTGTCCTCCTTCATGATTTGTTCTCCTCGTCATTTCCGTCCTCGAGCTTGGCTCGGAACCGGGCCTGGAGCCACACTCGATACATCTTGATCCGCCGTTGTCGATTGACCATCATTCGTCTATCGGTGCCAATCTTTTCAGGGGTAAACACCTTGCCAAAAATCTCATCTAATTCCTGCTCTGTAAAGAAGTACACCCGAGTACCGTCGCCTCGAATGTAGAAGTTTTCGTCGAGCATTCGCCCCTTTTTGAACCGCAACTGAGTCAAGTCGTATCGCCCATAATCTCGAAACAGAATTTCCCCTCCAGGCTTGAGCATCTTCTGTAGGTTGGCAACAGCCTGTGCCCATTGTGAAGGCGCCAGTGCCGAAAACACAAAAATCATCACCACAATGTCTACCGAATGGGGCTCGACGCCGTCGGGGAGCTGTCCTCCAGGTTGGGCCAAGTCCCACACTTCGGCTCGAGCGAACTTGGGGTCAAATGATTCAGACATGCGCACAATTTCCACTGCCGTTCGAGAGAAATCTACACCGTACATACGTAAATCCGGGTTCTCGTTTGTCGACAGTACTGGGAACAGGGTGTTACCGGCACCGCAGCCGACCTCCACCACAGTTTTTGGGCCGGCGTCGGCACGAGATGCCTCGTACAAAGACGGGAACTCAACCTTGAGCCATTTTCGGTCCTTGAAGAAGTTAGCCTGGTTGTTGCGGTAGAACTGGTCCCAGTATTTAGCCGGGTTTGACATGTACAGGTTCTTATCAAAGTCCTTGACGGGGTCCAGCCGCTGTTTTGAGATCTTCTCTTCGGCCTCAATTCGTTGCTCTTCACCCCATTCTACATGGTCCCAGGCATTATGATTCCAGACATCATCCTCGTTTTCTAGGAATCTTTGGCCAAATGCAAACGGTCTATCGCCTCTTTCCTCGCGAGACAACTCGGTGTCTTGGGTCATGGTAGTCTAGTTGAAAAATCAGATCAATTTTTCACGGCTAATTTTTTAGATAAGTAAATGTGAGACAATTTTGAGGGCAGGCCATGGAAGGGAGGTAGGGAGGCCGTGGGGTAGGTATTGATTGATGCCAGCGGCATTGCGCCATGTGGTTTTCCGGGACTCGGTACTTGGTGCCCATTTAAGCCTTTGTACTAGCTGTTTGATTCTGGTATTACTATGTGACTGTACATCGCGCGTCAAGCTTAGGCTACGGTATGTCCCAACTGAAACCTTCTATGCATATGAGTCTTAAATTACTCTCCTACCTAAGCCGACCGCTCATCGTACTACCATATCAGCAATTCATACACTAAATCACATTAACCATCAACACCACCAAAATTATCACAATGACTCCTGCTGCGAACGCTGCGTCCCCCACTGAATACTCCACTATCCCCCACTACGTCCACATTACGTCCCACTGCATCCCCCTATCTCTTCCTCTACACCTCGCCCTACTAAACTTTTCTCATAGTCCCCCCCGCTGATCGGACTCCGATCTCCGAGCTCGTAACCAAACGGCCTACAGACAAGCTCACCGCGTACTGCATCCCGCGTATTACTGCACCGACGCAAATCCGGCAAAATCCTGATCAACCATTGCCTAGCACTAGCCAGGCCCGTCCATCCACCGTTTGGCGCGCCAATCCCTGTATACTACAGACTGCTTGACTGCCAAAGTACTGCCAGTGCCAAAATTTCAAATTTGAGACAAGCAGGGCTCTAGATAACGAAGGTGTGGGAGTACGGTTGCCCAGGGAGAGCGACACGCAGAGAGGAGACACAAAGGGGAAGACAAGTCGGTACAAGACCCCTGACAACTGCTCATTACCGTCCTAGCAACGAGCACGCCCTGCAAATAAAGGCGCCTGGAAGTACAGTTAGGGCGACGGGCTGTTCAGGTACAGCTCAACGCGATCAACTGGGTTAAGGTTGACAGCGTACGGTTCAAGACACTGTCAGAGTTCACAGACCAGCAGAATACAGCTTCGAAGGACTGGTAAAGTTGGGAGAACAGAGTTGACGGAGTGGGTGGTATTCACGGAAATGACCTGCTCATAATGAGATTGCGGATTCTATTCACAAGCTTGGCAGTAGCGGCAGCGCCTGGAGTAGCTGATCACAGTCTTCGCGACGTGCAAGGTCAAGGCCAACCGCAGGGTCAAGACAGTTTTGTCTGTGCTGCAAGAGGGGACTTGGTCGTACTTAAAGAACTGCTGGGCCTGCCAAGGTGCTTAAAGTCGGATATTGACGAAGTAGTGTCCTACATCTCTCGGCATACGACGTTAGAGATTCCTCGAGCGACTGAGAGGGCTGAATTAGACAATGAAGAGGACGAGGAGGACCACAACGATGGGATTGAGGGACAGCACGGAGTGCTAGGGTCTGATAAACCACTGACTGAATCGACAGCGTCAGCGACGCCGTCTGCGACTTCCACTTCCACAGCGGCCGTGTCAGAACGCAAGGAACGAGCTTCTGCGCAAGGGCCAGGGTCTTCAGATTCGTCGGAATCAGGAGAACCAGACATCTCATCATTTCCGTCGTTTGAAGAATGGCGGAAGCTCAATCTGGAAAAGCTGCAGGAAAAGCAGGAAAAGCAGGAGCAAGAGAAGCAGGAAAGTCAACATAGCACCCATGACCACGACACACACCAAAATCAAAATCAGCATCCACGTCAGCAACAGAACCAACCGCAGGCACAATCGGAGCCGGATCCCCAGAGTGATGAAGTTGCCTCTGGGATTACGGCGCCTGTGCCCACAGAACGCCATAACGCTTCTGTCTCCAGCTCCACCCCAAAAGTTTATAAAGACAGATTCAATTTTGCATCCGCAGACTGTGCTGCGACCATTATGGAAACGAACCCCGAAGCAAAGGGTGCCACCAACATCCTCAAGGAAAATAAGGACACCTATATGCTCAACGAGTGCTCGTCCAAGGATAAGTTTGTCGTGGTTGAGCTGTGTCAGGACATTCTCGTGGACACTGTCGCAATTGCTAACTACGAATTCTTTTCGTCAACGTTCAGGAATATCAGGATTTCAGTGTCGGACAGATTTCCAGCGGGATCGGCCGGGTGGATTGAATTGGGGGAGTTTGAGGCGGCCTCTATTCGCGACATGCAAGCGTTCCCAATCAAGAACCCGCTAATCTGGGCAAGGTACCTTCGAGTCGATTTCTATTCCCACTGGGCCAATGAGTTTTACTGTCCAATTACAGTCGTGAGGGTCCACGGTACTACCATGATGGACGAGTATCGAAGCCATGAAGAGCGGGAACGAGAGGACAGAGAGCGGGAGCGGGACCAGGAGAAGGAATTGGGATCGACGGTTCATGACCAAACTGCTGATCCAATAGCGAGCTTTGATGAGCCTCTAGACTCTATGAAGCAGCCACAGAACGATACGCAGTCATCATCTTCGCCTGATAATAGCAGTGATCCGGATGGCTCGTTCGCTGACGATTTCAAAGTATGCATGGGGACAATTTCTCCGCTAGTGTTTAATGACAGTATCTGCTGGGATACCTATCTGCAAGAGAAGGATGCTACAACCAAAGTCGCAACAGAGGATACGTACGTGAGCTCTTCAACTACGACTAGAGACGATGGGTCGGAAGCAGCACCTGCCACTACGATTACTGATACTGGTACGTCTTCGATTCAGTCTGGAGCACCGAATAACCCAAAAGCAAGTGCAGTCAGCGCCAGTGGTGCCGCTGGAACTGGGGTCGCGGTCGCAGAGGAGCCTAAAACTCAAGACTCTATCTACCAAACATTCATGAAACGCCTGTCGTTACTGGAATCAAACGCAACATTGTCCCTACAGTATATCGAAGAGCAGAGTCAAAACCTGCGCGATCTCCTCCAGAAGATTGAGCGGAAACAGAATACCCGCATCGAGCTGTTTTTTGACCAATTCAACCGCTCAGTCATAAATCAATTGGAAATGTTCCAGCGCCAGTACAACAGCCTGCTCCTTGACACTGTCGACGACATTCGTACCCGGAAAATCAAGACAGAGCAGGACATTCAGGCGTTGAGCTCTCGTGTTACAATTCTGGCCGACGAGCTCATATATCAAAAGCGACTGGGAATCACTCAAGCAATGGTGCTGCTAGTTGTGCTGGGCTTTGTCATTTTCACTCGAGGCATCGCTACTGATTCTTATGCTTTATCAGTAATCAACGACGGAGGAAATCGACTACTCCAGGGATTGGCGAGATCCGTACAGAATTCGCCGTTGCGGAGTCCGTCAATGTATTCAATTGATATGGAGGAAGAGAGGGAGGCGTCTGGCTACTTTCGGGCACCTTTCAGAGCCCATTCAGACTCCGAGATCCGAGTTTTTGGAGGTGTCGAGAGTGAAGACTTGAGTGCAGATGACAATGATGTGAGCGAGGATGGGGGTGCCGACGATGAGTTTAGTATTCGGGACGCAATCTCACCTGAACCTGAGAGCGAAGAAGAACCATTTGATCGCAACCAGTACAAGATTGAAGAATTGCGACCCCAAGCTGTAACAAGTTAATGAGATACGATACTATGATAACTAATGAATGAAATTTAGAACTAAAAGAGCCACAGGTACAATCAAAGCAGACAACTGTGGTTATAAATGATTGGTTCATTACGAATCCAAAAAAATTGGCACGGACAGGAATTGAACCTGCAACCCTTCGATTTCAATCGAAACTTAACTGGAGTCGAAAGCTCTACCATTGAGCCACCGCACCTTTCGCTGAAAAGAACTTTAGCCGCATCTATCAGAGGGGCGGCCGTTAAAAAGAGATTATGCTAAAGAAATCAAAAAATTGCTGATTCCGCGCTTCATGTGTCGTTTCGCGAGCGTTTGATGTTACCTAGGTGTATAGAGCACTCAAGTGAGCCATCTACATGTATGTCAGTGGGATTAAAGGCTAATGGAAGGAGGAAAGTGGAGAGAGTTCAGTTCTTTACGTCAGTTCGGCAAGTTAGATTCGCAGAAAGCTTCGTGATCATTCACAAGAGCTACTGCGGACAATTTTGACGACCGTGTGCATATTTAGGCTCCTCATGTTGCCTCATTACCCATTTATTAACCTGATATGCGGGAATTTAGCGGCGATTCTGAAAAGAATGGTAGGCTCGATATAGCTTCAACACATTCACTTAAGAAGTCTATTTCGAGTTGGAGCTCGAGCGACCCGCAGCAAATCTGGTTTGAGAACAAAGTCAAGAAGCAAGAAATTCGAAAGAGCCGCCTACATGATTGATTCATTATTTTCAGGTTTAACTGTAGCCGGCAGGGTGCCTGTGGAATCGTTCAATTTAGGTGGGATCGAAGACACGCACCGCTATACTTGCATATGCTACATTCTTATACCCACCCACAAGGCCAGAGTAAAGTAGCAAGCGTGATTTTATCGTTCTCTTCCCACTCAAGCCAGCAAGATGGCAGTTACTCCAGATCGCTCAATCCAGGTGTCATTGCTTCAATCCTTGTTTTTTCTTTTTGATGATTAAGTTGAGATAAGGTTCATGCACCGGCCCGTCTGTCCACCCCTTAATTAGGCAACGATATACAGAAATTGGACCCTGAAACGTTGACAACCGACGGCCACATACTATAGATGTTTCGCTAGCATCGCAGCCAGCACGCCACTGAATAGCAGTCATTTGATGAAATCTGACGATATCCCCCATATCAGATGCCAGACGTTAAGATTAGCAGCTTTCGACCATGCCTCGGCCCGCCGGGAGTCTATTGAAAGTCCACAACGCGCAAGGCGTGGCGGAGGATAGGCTGATTGTGCAGACTGCTGTAGAGTTACACAAAGACGCCACGAGTTGGTGGATCTCGAGTTAGCAAAAGGGGATACTGATTAAATACTAGTCCAGATTTCATTGCTGTTATTTATTATTCCTAACCACTGCTTTATAGCTCTTCTTTTTTTTTGCCATGCCTATTTTACTCGGTCCTGTCGAAATGTCCATTAGCCGATCGCATCGTGGAACGACACTTCTCCTCGCGGTAAGTATACGCGACAGATTTTGAATGCGCAATCTACGAATATTAGCCTTTCATTAGCGATCACTGACTACTACTTCTAATAACCGTCCACAATCATATGAATCGCCAGTATTTTGATCCAAAATCGTCACTCCGTCTAGAGTATTAATGCCAGAGCTCATTGCCATTAGCGTCATTTCAGTCTCAAAACATGCTTGCGGGTATAGTGGCCCTAGTCGAATATCATTAGCCAAGCTCAGCAGTCCTGGAGTAGAGCTATGAGAAGACGATGACTGATACATCCTTTTCAAGACTGCCCGATCGATAATTGGGTACAGCTCGGCATTTCGAGGCAACTGCTTGTCAGACTTGTCCGAAGAGTATACATAGAGAGACAAATTGCGAGTTATTTGTGACTTGTTGACCACAAACACCTTCCATTGAAAGGTCTCGCCAACTTTGACTGCCGAAGGACCCGAAAACGTAATGGTAAGCCCAGTTAATGCCGAAGTTTTCGTGGCCATTCGGCCCCCAGCAGTGGAATGCAATGAAGTAGAGCTCGACGTTCGACTTAGTTTTGTAATTTTCCTAATAGATTGCCCCCCTGGAATAGCAGGCAGCGACGTCCCACTTGACAACGGCCCTCCAGGAAGAGGCATTGAGTAGACGCTCCCAGGGACACCAGGACCGTTACTAAATCCGCCACCTCCGGTGGTGCCAGACCCAGCGGTAGCTATTGGAGCCGAGTGTGCGCTTTGCGCGATACTGGCGGGCCCCGGCGGAGGCGGCATTGCATTGCCCGGAGGCAATGGACCCCCAGCGGCACCACTTCCACCTGGCCCGGGCCCTGCACCAGTGGTTGCGGCGCTTGGAGAACTGGCGATGTCAAAGTCGACCATTGTGCTCCAGGTGGTTGTGATTTTTGGTGACGCGTTGCTGGAAGACCCCGAGTCGGCAGCTGGGTTGTTGGACTCTCTCAATTGCGGTGCGCATTCCACTACAATTGAAATCGGCTTCACCCGACTTCCTTGCTGCTCTCGTGACAGCAAGAACACATCCGAGTGGTCAAGTCGGTAAGATAGTGTGTACGATTCGCCAGGCTTCAACTCGAGGGGGAATGACTGGTCTCCAAGCAGGTCTGCGGATCCTCCTTGGAGGCCAATTTTGACTGAAGTCACCTGGACTGGCACTCTTGCCTGGTCGCTGGATAGTGTTTCGAGAATTGCGATAATTGAGTCGTGGATGTCAGTGGCTTTGGTGCACCTCAGTCTGAGGTTGAGAGACGGGGACACTGGCAATGCTCTTTCAGCAAACAGCTTTTTTATACTGCCGCTGCCGTCTTTGGTATTGGCGGGATCAGCTTGGGAGTGGTGTCGTCGGGTAGCCACAGTGGCAGGGGACGGTGTAGCTGAAGGCGCAGACTGAGAGCTGTCGCTTGATAAAGCCTTGACTCTAGTGGCTGTAGTGATAGCAGTAGTAGCCGTAGCTTGAGACACTGAGGATGAACGAGCGAAGGACCTTGCCACAGGATTCTGGCCGCCATGCCCACTGCCCTGCACATTAGCATCGACGTCGTATTCCAAGGCGTTGAAGAGGTTGATTTCGACGGCGGGGCGGAACGGGTCGAGAAATTGGTTTTCGTTTTCGGTGGGCAGAGGAGGAGACGGGGATGCTGACGTAGGAGCCGTCGCGGTCGCAATTGCGGTAGCGGTAGTGGTAGTAGTTGCAGCCTCGGTAACCGCACTTGAAGCAGTAGCCCCAAGGCCGTAGTCCAATTCCTGGCTGAGCTCGGTGACATTGACTACGGCGTCAATTAGTACTGTGGGGTTCGTCAGCCTGGTCCTGGGGTGACCTACTGGCACTGAAAATCTCCACACTGCCTCGTGGCTGCCGACATGAATAAGACTGAGACTGGTCACAATTTGGGAGTGGATTACGAACGACGCCTGAGAGGGTGGTGGCAGTCCAGTCGAGAATGTACTTGATCTGGGATCATGATGCGAATGCTGTGGGGGGTGCGGATGCTGGATTCCTAGCGGTGAGGGAAGCGTGCCCTTTACTTTGAGCTCAATTGCCAGGGAAATCCGGTTAACAAACTTGCGGAATTGCGCCTCGTCTTGGTCCGAGTCGCCAGTTAGTGACACGTACACGTCGACCAGCTCATCGTAAAACAAGAAACTGCGCTCGGCGGTGGACTGTAGCTTGGACAGAGTCTCCACATTTTCCGGCTCAATTGGCTCCTCGAGCTGAGGAACGTATACTGAGAGGACTCCAGTGGACAGCAGATCAGTCAACGACCCCGAAAGGTTCTGATCCGACATTAGGGTCGAGCGAGCGGTGGACTAAAGCTGAGCACTATTGAACGCGACACAGCGGCAAGTTATTTTGCTCGTGCAGGGCACGTGAGTCGCACGCGTAAATCACGCTCGAGTCACGCCCCAGTCACGCGCTTCACCGGGTTCGGCCAGTTACTCACCGGCGCGGCTGTGTGCGGCTAACCGCCGGTGGTCGTGTGTGGAAATTCCTTCTTTGGGATTCCACGTACGGCTTTCGAAGACTCAATTCAGCTCATAAAGCCACCGCTCGGAGCTCATCTACAACTCATCTACAACTCACCCTCAACACACTACAACTACGCAATCTAAAAATGTCGGAGGACTGGGATAACGTGACTGTTATTGGCTCGCGAGCTCGAGCTGGCGGCGGCGGTCCCCGTGCCAACGTGGCTCGATCTCAGGGCGAAATCAATGCCGCTCGCCGGTCTGGCAACGTTGTGTCGGTAGACAAGAAGTATGGCGCTGGTGGCAATCGAAACAATGCTGATACCGAGGGCCAGCGACTAGCCAAGATCGACCGAGACAATGAGGTGGCACCTCCTGCGAAGGTGGATGTGTCGGTAGGCCGAGCAATCCAGCGTGGTCGACAAGAGAAGAGCCTTACCCAGAAGGATTTGGCAACAAAGGTCAATGAGAAGCCAAACGTGATCAACGACTATGAGGCAGGTCGAGCAGTGCCCAACCAGCAGTTGCTTGGAAAGATTGAGAGAGTGTTGGGAGTCAAGCTGAGAGGCAAGGACATTGGATCTCCGCTAGGAGGACCCAAGAAGAAATAATGCATATAATGAAATGATGAGGCTTCATACAATTGCACTGAGGGTAGTCCAGGGAGTCCACAGAGACAATAGGTACTAGTGAAAAGCGAGGAGCGAAGGCGAGTAGCCAGTAGTCAGCAGTCAGAGCCAGGATTAGCAGCCAGGCGGTATGATAGCAATTGTGAATGGGGATGGCACTGGCAGAGCCAGGTGAGCATGGGATAGATGCAAATTGACCTTGCGTACTCTGCACTGCCCAATTGGTCTGGCTGCTCCAACCGCCCATCAATTCGTCTGCCCGCTTAGTCTGCCCGCTTAGTCTGCCCGCTTAGTCTTCCACTCTATTAAACCCGCTCAATTGGTTTGGTCAGCTTGATGGCTTCAATTGACCATAATAGTGCACTGGCTTCAGTTCGATACCGTTCTGCCATATCTTGAGCAGTCTGAAGAACCTGAGGGAGACCAGAATCAGCGTGGCTCGTGATAATGCCGGCAGTGGTGTCAATGCGGATTGGGGTCGATTGCCCGTTTTGTTCCAGCCCTTTGCGCAGCTCTATCAGCAAATCTGTCTGAGATACTCCGCCAAGGTCTCTGGCCATGTCGCTGATTGGGACATTAGTGTAGATTGTAAGGTAGTGCTGGATAGCGCGGAGGCGAATTTTGGCGGAAATGTCGTTGAGAATGTCGCCCAAAAACGGGTCAACATAGAGATCGCTGTAGACGGCGTCCAAGGACTTGAAGAATTCCGGGAAATCGGACGCCACGAACGTTCGCAACAGCGTTGGGGCGGTCGAAGTGGAGGTCGCGCGGCCAATTGCAGCAAACACCGGGTCCTTTTCGAGCAAAAACTTGAGCTGCGACCGGTCCAGCGACACCAGTGCAGTCAGAGCGATATAAATAGCAACGTCGTCAGTAGTGGCCAAGTCATTGAGGGCGTTGTTGAGCGCGTCGGTACCCAACTCTTCGGCTGGAATGGACAGCAGCACTGCAATTGCGCTGGAGTATTCGCCGGTGTGCATCATTGAAATGGCCAGTGACAATCGCACCGACGCAGAGTTTGGCTGGGTGCTTGGGTAATCGTTGCTCGAGAACACCTTGTATGCAATTGCCCGGGTGTAGGTCCACCCTCTGCTCATCACCGACAGCCAGGCTGACTTTGCAACGTAATTGAGCTCAGCATTCTTATCTGTGGACATGAAGTCGCGTCCGCGGTGTGCATATCGCTGGGCACTGCTGTAGTCGCCCACTGAGATCAAGTAATCACTGTAGTCGCGGTATGCCTTGATGAGATCTTGGCCGCTGAGATATGCGAGGTTGGGGGCGTTTTGTTGCCATTGGAGCTGGGTTTCTTGATTTCGAGCGCCAGTTGAGGCGACCCATTCTGAATCCACAATTGCAAGCCGATGGCGAGGGTTTGTGGATCGCACGAGCTCCACTAGTTCTTGGTACAAGTCGACCTTTGATGTTTCAGTTTTGACAATTTCAACTGCAATTTCCAGGGCCTCCTGCCGAATATCGGGACAGTGAGTGACGATTCGCATTATCCGCTCGGTCTTGATGGGGCCCCGGTATCGGTCCATCTGACTAGCCAAATCAAAAGACGGCGGGGTGACTGCTGCTACAGTCACTGCAGCCACTGGGGCATTGGCCTCTGCAGCATTCGGGCGGGGTTCTGGCAGCTGTGAGAGCTGCGACGGCTGTAGCTGTGCCGAATTTGGTGTGTGTGGTTGGTCCATCTTATTCATATTCACCCTGCTTTCATGCTATCAGTGCGCACACAGTCTTCTTTCTGAGAGTCTAATCTGATCCGATTCAGTATTGCAGTTGCAGTATGGAGTCGCCTACCACATTGCTTATACGGCTTTAACCCATCGCTAACGGTATATCCATGGTCCGAAAATACCCAAAATACACCAAGCTATAATACGCCAAAATACACTCAATTGCAACGTAAATAGAGCCAACTAAATAAAAACTACACTCATTTACAGCCAACTACTGTTAAAATACGCTCAGCTATTGTCATTGCTAAATTACGCTAAAATACCCCAAATACACTCAATCACAGCCAAATCCAACTAAAACTAAAATATACCCAAATACCGCAAAAACACACCCAACTACTGCTAAAAGACCCCACTACTGCTAAAATAAAATACACCAAATTCTTCTTGACATACCTACGGCTACCTACTAGTAATCCTCGCAGGCACTAAGCATTCACGATCAGGCTGGCTTCGGGTCTGCTATTCAAGCCAATTGAGTGCACCTCTATCAGTATGGCCGTACCGTGCTGGGCGTGCCAGTTTCATGTTTGAGGCGCTTTGAAGTGGGCCAGCGATGACCTGTCAAGTAACAGTCAAGTCTGACAGTTGGTAACGGGAGGGCAGTAGAGGCGGTAGGACGAAAGGACCAAAAGAAGGGTGGCCTGTAGCAGGCAGGTAGCAGCTAGCTAGCTGCAGTATGTATTGGTGCAATGGTTATAGCAGAGTCACGCTCTTACCAGTCTGATTGTAATAATCGTATAATCTAATGCCCGAACTCTATTGGTAAAGCATCCTAGCCCCTGAGCTTGGATCCACAATGCTCAATTTTACTCCCAGTGGGCATCGGACGGCGGCCCCGTCATGACGTC
Source organism: Blastobotrys peoriensis (assembly GCA_003705735.3). Lineage (NCBI taxonomy): Eukaryota > Fungi > Ascomycota > Dipodascomycetes > Dipodascales > Trichomonascaceae > Blastobotrys > Blastobotrys peoriensis. Next base: position 148,114 of record PPJJ03000017.1, on the reverse strand, counting down.
AGCAGCGGCGGCCACTGCTTGGAGCGTTCGGTTGGCGATAACAGCTGGCTGAAGTGGCAGACCACCATAGGGACCACTTAACGACCAGTTGGGTCAGCAGTGACTATTGAGGGACTACGGGATTACGGACTACGGAATACGGAAATACTATTGAGAGATACTACTGAGCGAGGCGCTATTGGGTATTATTGCAGTTTGAGGTTGAAATCCACGGCGTTGAGTACTGCTACGACTAGAGTCTCAACCGGCGATGAGTGACAGAGTTCGACATCACAAGGAAGCGGCCCTTCAAGGGGATATCAAGGCCAAAGAAGAATCTATCAAACAGCGGAATGAAGAGCTGGAAGATTTGACTAAACAGCTGGAAGAAGTGAAGCGAGCGTTGGCTCAAAACCGTGCCCAGCAGGCCGCCGGTAAGGACGACGAACCCCTTGAGCAGGCTTCTTAGCCCCGAGCGAGCAGAGCATCGAATCATGGCCGAGCCGGCTTACCTGGCGGGACCGAACCAGGGACCAACTGAGTCCGAGTTTGTGAGCAAGTGGTGCATGAGCCGATGGTAGTATGAGTAGAATAACAGGCATGCCTGGACTTTAGTGCGAACCAGACCGGTTTTACTGATAATTTAGACAATAAACAGGCACAGAGCATAGCAGGCGCAGAGCACAACAGGGCCGCAGAAGTAAGGGCAGAGCGGGCAGGGCAGGCAGAGCAGCGGCAGGATGCAATCTAGGAGGTAGTGGAATGGCTCTGTAGTCAATAATCACGTACTTAGCCGTTAAATTCAGTCACATTCGCGTTGTTTATGTGTTCGCGCGGTCGCGTCTTGTCATCGGCATGTCGGCGTTTGTCGGGAAGTAGAGCTCATCGCGAGACCAAGTGCTGTGCGTGGCTAAGAAAGAGCGGTAATTGCAAGGGGCCGAGGCTCAAAAGACCGTAGAAGTCCCAGCCTACACTAATACTGCACTACTACAGACACACCACAGACACCATCTCGTCGGTCACCTCGCTCTCTTCCCTTCATCACTCTCTCCAGTCTTCGCCCTCCTCTGGGTGCTGTCTCACCGTTATCGGTGAGGCTGCGTGAGGCTCACAACCGGCGCGGCTGCAGCAGTGAAAAAAAATCCGATAACGACTGAAATTTCTGATCCAGGTGAAATTTCTACTGCGAACACTCAGACGCAAACACCGATGGAGTCCCAAAGACGTAGGAGCTTTGGCTCTAATGCGCCAATGTTTGCAGTTTCCAAGACTGTGGGCGGTCGTCTCCTCAAAGTCTCGCCCATTTTCACCCAGGACAAGACCCACTTCATCATTCTGGTGTCTCTGGAAATACGGGTATACCTGCTGACCAGCCGGCAATGCATCAGGACCTTCTCAATTCCCCATACAGAATCGGTCGTGGACCTGGCGTACGTGCCTGAGACCGAGCATGTGCTAATTGTGCGATCCAACGGCAAATGCGACGCTGTGTCGTGGCGAGAAAAGGGGGCCGTCATTCGAAATCACACTGATCTGGGCCGCCCAGTCTCGAGATTGGGATACTCTGATCCGGCCGGCCAATCATTCCTGTTTGAGTCGCCAGCCGCTAAGGACTCCAAAACTGGTGGCGGCAGCTCCAACGCCAGTTCCATTGTGGCGTTTGACCACAACGCTAATGAGTCGGCAGTAGTGACGACCGCTAGGGCCCCCAAATCGTTGGTGTTCTCCAGCAATGGGAAATTCTATGCATACTACACATCTTCAGGCAAAAGAGGCGACTCAATTGTGGTGGGAGAGATCAATTGGTCGGGTCCAGAGCCTGTCCGAGAGCGCTCGCATAACCGCGCCCGGCCCGTAGTGTCCCTAGCAGTGTCTGACGGCGGCCTGGTCGCGGTAGGGTCGTCCTCGGGTGTAATTGACCTGTACTATCAGGCCATGAAAGAGAATCCTGCCATCCGGGCTCTCAAGTGGCACGTGGATTCGGTGCTGTCCCTGGCATTTTCACTAGACGGTGACTACCTGCTCTCGGGAGGAAAGGAGCGGGTCCTGGTATTCTGGCAATTGGAAACTGACAACACCCAGTTTTTGCCTCGGCTCGACGGCGACATTCAGGAAATTTGCGTCAATGGCTCTGGCGAACTGTACTGTCTCAATCTCGGCGGAGACCAGGCTTTGGTGCTGTCGTCAGTTGACCTCATGAGCCGACTCCAAGTGAGTGGCATCAAGGGAAACTTTACCAAGCTGCCCTCAGATCCTGAAAAAGAGCGACGACGTCGACGCAAGCTGAAAGCAGCTGCCGGTGCCAGTGGCGCAGGTGTCGCTGAGACTGACTCAGAACTAGTCGGTGATTACACCGCCGCCTATTACATCCACCCTACTTCTGGCCACGCCTATTTCCCCACTCGTGCCGGAGCCCAATTACAGATCTACGACCTGGTTAAGGACGACCAGCTGTCGATACTTTCAGTAGCTCGCACAATCCAGACTGGTAAAGTGCTCACTGAGACGCTGATTGAGGACCCAAAAATTACCCAGTTGTGCTTTTCTACCGACGGAAAATGGATGGCGACTGTCGACGAGACTGTGGCGCCCCCAGTAGACAGGCTGCTGTCGGCCAACGACAAAGAAATTCAGCTCAAATTTTGGCATCACGACGCACTGACCGGGTGGCAGATTGTGAGCCGGGTGTCGGCTCCTCACGGAGTTAGCAAGAGCATTATCGACTTGGTCCCTGCCGGAGCTGGCTTCTTGACTGCCGCTCAGGACGGAGGAGTGAGGCTATGGAGAGCGAGTGGAGGCAGTGGCAGCAATGCGTCGTGGAAAGTGCGCAAGATCCTTGCCGCGGGAGCATTGTCGTCGCCAGCAGTGTCAGTTTCGTGGTCTGACGATGGCAGCCTGTTTGTGCTGGCAATTGAGTCGTCAATTTATGTCTGCGACGCGGCCAAATTCACCCTCGTTCGAGCCCTGCCAAATATCCTTGGGTCGCGAGTCCGCACCGTCCGCCTCATGTCGCGGTGGTTAGTAGCGCTGTCAATGACCCGGCTAGTGGTATTTGACTTTATTACCAATCAGCAGTTGTGGTCAGTACAGGTGCCGTCGCCCGTTGGAGGCAAGCGGTTACTGGCAATTGATTATGCGAATAACCGCATTGCTCTAGGAGTCAACTATTTCGGTCGCGATCTGAGAGTCGAGGGCAAGCTGTTTATCTTTGGCGTAGACTCGCCCATTCCTGTGCACAACGAGCCGTGGTCCTCGGGCATTGCTGCTGTCAATTGGCTGAATGGGACCGGAAATTTCAGTGTTCTGGACACTCGGGGGCGTATTTCCACGGTAGCACTTGCCGTCTCGGCAGCGGCACCGAACGAAACTGGTGGTGATGCCGCTGCAAATGAAGAGTCACAGCTTTCGCATTTGTATGAGCTTCGAGGCCGGGTCATTGAGGAGGACGAAGACGAGGAGCCTCAAAGCCGAGTCTTGAACATGAATTCGTTTGACAAGGTGTTTGATGGGACGTCCGAGTACACTGTTGACAATCTGGAAGTTATGTTTGATAAGGTCCTAGGAATCGTTAATCCTCGACAGTAGGCACGTAGGAGCTAATAGTAGGAGCGGAGCTAACGAGTTAGAGCTAATGAGTTATAGCTGATGAATAAGAGCTAATAAGATATTCAAACAGAAGTACAAAAACACAGTGCTTTCTCCATGTCTGGCTAAACAATTGAGTCGACTACTACTAACTATCTATTCCCATTCTGCCCCTCCTCTGCCGCCTTGCTCTCAAATTGGCTCCAAACGCTCCATGTCTCAGCCCATGTCTCACTCCTCGCGGCTGATGCACGGCTGTGCGGCGGCTCGATCCGATTTCAAACCGCAGCGATTTGGCCTGGGTGACCGATCAGTCATCCGCTGTTTCCACAATGTCAGTGATCACGTCCTTGTTGGACACTGATCTGTACAAGCTAACGATGCAGGCGGCGGTGCTAGATCATATGCCCGAAGCTCAGGTCGAGTACGGGTTTACTAACCGGACTCCCGACAAGAAACTGTCGGTAGAGGCTGTGAATTGGGTTCGAGACCAGATCACCAGTCTGGAGACGCTTCGATTTGAGCGGGACGAAATTGAGTTTTTGGCGGCGACAGTGCCGGGACTACCTAAGCGGTACCTTGAATATCTTGCGACGTTCAAATTGGATCCCAGAAAGCAGGTCGAGGTGACGACTAACGAGGCCCTGGATTTGGAGATTCGAATCAGCGGGCTGTGGGTCGAGACCATTCTGTATGAGATTCCCGTGCTGGCGTTAGTGTCGGAAGCGTATTTCAAGTTTGTGGACCGAGATTGGAGTTATGATGGCCAATTGGAGGCGGCGGCCGAGAAGGCCCGCCAATTGTTAGGGGCAGGGTGTACTTTTTCGGAGTTCGGTACTCGGCGCCGGCGGTCGAAAAAGACCCAGCAATTGGTCATTGAGGGCATTGTCAAAGGTGCCAAGGACGTTGGCCAACCGGCCCCAAACACCTCCAACCCGCTGTTTGCCCGCCAGTTTGGAATCAAGCCAATTGGCACTGTGGCGCATGAATGGATGATGGGTCTGGCAGCATACTCTCAGGACTACGTCAACAACAGCGAACAGGCAATGAAACTGTGGCTGGAGACGTTTGGACCGACCTACGCAGGTTTTGCACTAACCGATACGTTTGGAACTGAGACATTCCTTAAGGCGTTTGTGCCTCCGTACTCAGATGCGTTTATTGGGGTGCGCCAGGACTCTGGAGACCCAATTGAGTACACAAAGCTGGTGGCAGACCACTACCGCAAGCTTGGGTATGGCGCCAACGACAAGAAGATTATCTTTTCGGATAGTCTGAATGTGGAAAAGTGCATCAAGTACAAGCACGCCGCGGAGGCCGAGGGGCTTAGTCCCACATTTGGAGTGGGCACGTTTTTCACTAACGACTTTGTCGACTCCAAAGGGCAAAAGTCCGAGCCATTGAACATTGTGATTAAGATTTCAAACGTCAATGGCAACCCTGCCGTGAAAATTAGCGACAATTCTGGCAAGAATACCGGAGACTCTAGTACTGTGAAGCGGGTGAAGAAGGAGTTGGGGTATATTGAGCGAGAATGGGCCGAGGGCGATGAGACCAAGCGTTGGAATTAGCCAGCCAGGCAAGTTCCAAGGGTCCGAAACTGCAAGAATGTGGCAAGGTCTGGGCTGACCTCTGGTCGATTGATAATTCCTAGCTAGTTGCTAGCTAGTTGCTGGCTAGCTACTGAGTACTGTATGCCACCATTAGTACATTGATGGAGGCTTATGCATAGTGCTGTGCGACGGAATGCACCGTTCCTGCGTTTGTTTTAAACCGAGGACTCGATGGCGGGCTAATCAACAAGTCCTTGAGTCTCAAAAGTGCCTCTACAGGTAAGCGCTGTTGAATTGAGTCTACTGCCGCTGTGCAACTTCTGTACTGCCCGCTGCTACCCAGCGTGACACATTTACCCCGCAAAGTCGAATTGTATTTATATACTCAACAGGGCTGGCACGCCCTGAAAGCTCGAACTGGGACTAATGCTTCGCAGCAGCTGTGCCTGATTTGCTTGCGGCACCATTGGGCGGGTTGTTTTTCCTGGATTGTAGCGTCGCGCTTTCTCGTTCTCGTCGTTTCGGCTCGTTTAACATCTCTCCCACGTCGCCCATGAACTCAGACATCGCCTGTTCCCGAACAAGAGCTGGCAATAGCTGGCTTGTTAGCTTGTTAGCTTATTTTAAAATGCAGTGCTTGCTGGTGGTATCTTTGATTCTGGCTACAGTTGCCACAGCTACCACAACCACAGATCAACCGTGTTCCATGAGCCTGGGCTCAATAGATTTGAATGCTGCATTCAATGATCCTGGGTCTGTCGGCAACTGCACTGACGCGATCGTTAATGATGCTGTACAGACGGTCGCCAACAGTGCCTCTGGTATGATTGACCCGGCTGCGAGTACCGTCCCTGGTGGACCACCGATTTCACCCAGACGGCCCACCTGGTTAGCATGTTTCCTAGACAGACCGACTGAGTACTGCAGCTCTGAGTTTGCTCAGTCGACAATCGGGCGGTTTGCAATTACAGTTCATCAGTTCGCAACCAGCCTTTCAAATTCGAATACCTGCGACACACAATATGGGAGTGCGACTGGTAGAATTAAGGTTTACTTTAAGGTTATATTGTCCGGCAGGAATTGTAATGTTTCCAGAGAAGTAGGCGAGGTTTTAGGCGATTTAATCGGCATAAACCTCGGAGCAGAGCCCATGAGGAACATATGTGAAGCACAGTGTGGGCTTCGATGGCCAACCATGGCTCATATTCTGTAGAAGCAATCATTGGTACTAACGTCGACAAGGTCAATTCTGCACATTGTGACCCTGCCTCAGATTATGTGTGTATAGAATATCATACTGACGACAGAACTTAGAACTGTGACAAAACTGTGGCGAAAAGAGCAAACTGTTATAGCACTGTAACGACACTGTGGCGAAAAGACAAAACTGTTATACTACTGTGACGACACTGCAGCAAGAATTATCTGGAGTCTTGGAATCTTGTGTTGTCTAAGCACCTTGGCGATCGCGCTGAAGCCGTTGGTAGCCGTGGACAATTAAGACTCAGATCTCGGATAAGTTTCAGCTGTGACCGCACTTGCCACTAGAGAACCCGTGAAGCATTCAAAATCTCATGAACCCATAGACACCCACGACTAACTCGGACATCACTTGTTCACACTACGGCCCTGGAAATAGGCTGCTCGTGGCTTTGCTTCAAAATGCGATGCCTGCGGTCGTTGCCATTATCTTTGATTTTGGCCTCTGGTGCCGCTGCGTCCACAGCTAGTAGCGCAGCCACTGACCACCCCCACTCCATGGGCCCGGTAGACTTCAAGCCAACAATCAATGGCCCCGTATCTTTCGGCAATGTCAGTAGCAATGATGAAACGTTCGTTAATGACACTGTACAGACACCCGCCGCCAGCGCTGCCAGCGCTGCAAGTGCAGTTGACGGCTCCGCTACTACGGTTCACCAGACTGCAAGCAGCGATGACAGTGGACAGCCGATTGTACCCAGGAGGCCCAGCTGGTTGGCTTGCTTCCTAGACAGGCCGAACGAATACTGCAGCTCTGAGTTTGCTCAGTCGACAATTGGCCGGTCTGCAATTGCAGCACATCAGTATATATGGGACCTGCTACAGTCAAACACCTGCGAAACACACTATGGGTATTTGGCAGTAAACACAAACAGCAGCAAGGTATACTTCAAGATCGCAATGTCTGGCAGGGACTGCAATGTTCCCGGTGAAGCGCAACAGGTCTTCAGCAATATACGGGAGTTGGTGGGCCAACAAGACTTTGACAAGAGCATATGTGAGGCCCAGTGTGCTAGGATAGCCCAGCGTGGCTCTTACACTGTCGAAGTTATCATTGGTACTAACCGAGAAAAGGTAAATTCCGCGCACTGTGATCCCGGTTCTGATAGCAGATGTATAGAGTGAATATAAGAGAGTAATGGCAAGAATGACAGCGACGATCACTTCACTAAGTCTACGGACAAGTCTAAGGCCAGTATAGGGTCAGTTTATGCGCCAGTCTATGGGCCAATTCACTTCACGTCATTTGGAGTCTTCATCGATGTGTTCTGCCTTCTAAGCTTCTCGCCGTCTCCGTTAATAGCCGTGGAAAATTAGGTCTCAGATCTCAGATCATCTCGAAACACGGGGAAATTTCAGCTCATCTCGCGAAACGCCGGAAATTTTCACTGTGAGAACCGCAAGCTGGCTATGGAGACTGAAATCTCGGCGGCTCTGTCGAGTGCGCTGTCTCCAGACGCTCAAACTCGGTCGGTTGCGTCTGACAAGCTTAAGTCGTGGCAAGAGACCTCCGGGTTCCACTATTCGCTTCAGCAACTCTACTTGAACCAGGCGGTAGACGACAATATCCGATGGCAGGCAGTCATTTATTTCAAAAACTCAATCAATTTGCACTGGAGAAAGACGTCAACGACCCCAATTAAGGATGACGAAAAGGCGGCGATTCGGTCGCGACTGTTTGACACAATTGCCGAGCCCAATAGCCGGCTCAACGATCAGATCGCAGTGACGGTCGGCCGAATTGCTCGGTTCGAGTTTGTGCGGGACTGGCCGGGGCTGTTTCGAGACGTGGCAACGGTGATGGAGTCAATTGCGACTACAAACGTGGTGGCGTTGACGAATAGCTACTCTATCTTGTATCAGATCATCAAGAACATCTCGCGGGTGCAGTTTGGGCGGGCCAAGACTGCGATGCAGGGCGAATTAGGCATGTTCGTTGATCCTCTGGCCCACGTCTACCAGACTACATTTGCATCCAACTGGGATTCGGTGCTGGCCGCTGCGACCCCAGAAACAAAACGCCTCAGCGTGATTCTAGTCAAGCTGCTGTGCATTTTAGTGGTGTTGGGCCCGGCCGACACCCAATTGCTGGGCACGATTGCGTCCCAGTACGAGCAGTTTGTTCGAGTGCTCGTAGACGGCGCCGCCGCCGGTGCTGGCGGTCCTGGGTTTGACCGGATGCTGGTGCGAAAGCACGTAAAGACCATTGGCAAGGCATTTGTGCAGCTAGCTGAGCAGCGGGGCGCGTCGTTTGCGCTCATGCCTCAGCTTGAGACGGTTGTGAGGTCTGGATTTGGCCTCTTGTCAGCAGTGGACGCTGTGTTTGCGTCACCAAACTCTCAGGAAGATGACCTCGAGTTTTGGGAGCCGCTGGTGGTGCGGGCATTGGTAGTATTCGAAGACTTGATTAGGTTACGAAAGGGGACCATTTCGATGGCTCGACGGACTGAAGCTGACCGCGAGGACGCAAAGAAGGCGACTGCGGTACTAAATGACGTGTTTTCTGACCAATTGGTGAGCCAACTCGCAGACACACTGCTAAAGGGGATGCGGTTCCAAGGACGAGACTTGGCCCGGTGGGAAGAGGAGCCAGACGAGTTCTTTCTCCAAGAAATGGACCTATCATGGGAACACCAACTGCGGCCATGCGCTGCAAAGGTGTTTGGAGACCTGCTAACCACGTCCCCAATCGTCAAGAAGAAGCTGCTGGGGCTGCTACACGAGGTTTTGTTGTCAGAATCGCAAGCACCTCCAAGTTTCGAGCAGGCGCTGGTAATTGACTGTGCTCTACAGGGCCTTCAACAAGGTGCTGGGCCACTATACGATGACATTGACTTTGACGCGGTGTTCCAGAATACGCTGGTGCCTTTGGCTCTGCGAGCGCCGGCGGAGAGCGATGGCAGCGCGGTTGGCACTGCAATCCTCCGTCGTCGCGTCTGTTTAGTAGTCTCAGAGTGGGTGTCGGTAAAACTGAGCCCCTCAAATCGCATCGTCGCATACAGATTAGTGGTGTCACTATTCGAAGACCCCGCGAACGACATGGTTGTCAAGTTAGAGGCCGCCCAGGCTCTCAGATACCTCGTGGATGAGTACCAATTCGACCCACAAGGCATCCTACCGTTTGTAGACGATATCATGCGGCACCTGTTCGGGCTATGGACTTCGATTGAGGCCGTTTCAATCCGGCTGGTGCTGGTAAAGGTTCTCAAGGTGGTAGTGGAGCAGCTTTCACACCATCTCATGCCATATTTGCAGTCGCTGTTCAGTCTAATTGAAGCGTCGTGGGCAGAGGTGACGCTACGAGGAGACGTGTTGGACCTGCTCACGACATTGACTGAGTTTTCCGGGCCCGCTGGAGTCGTCATGTCGATTCGGGTGCTGCAAGTGGTATTATCAGACATGGACGCCGACGTGGTGAATGTCTATGAGGATATAGTCGCGCTATGGCTGGCAGTGGTGAAGGCGATTCCTGGGGGAGCTGATGAAAACGCTGAGGCCAAGGCAGAACAGGTTGTGGCTGCCATTGAACTGTGCCAGTTCTTGCCACTGGGAGTGCACAACTATACAGAAGAACTCACAAACCTATTGCGAATTCTAGAGCAGTGCTTTGAACTCGATGCGGTGCTAGCGCTGCAAACGCAGGCGCCCGCGATTTCTGAAGTGTTTTCGACCATTTCGGGGTACGCAACCACAATGCGACAGGTCAACTTGGGTGCAGTCGCGAATTGCGTAGCAACCTTGTACAAGCGCCATCCCGGGGCAGCAGAAAGTGTCTCCAGCGGCAATGGCACCATTGGAGCTACTATTGCAACTGTAGCAAACCTGAGCCCGTTGCTAGACAAGCTCTTTTCCCTGGTGCTTGATGATTCAGTGGTAGACGCAGTGCTGTCGCTCAAATTCTTTGCAATTCTGGCTCGGATGGCGCTTGGCAATGCCCCAGAGACGTGGCGATACTGTACGCAGCCAATTGTTGAGAAGTGGATGGACCGATTCTATAACATTGGCGAGCCGGCCCAGCAGCAAGTTCACGCTATGGGTTTAGGAGCAGTTTTCCAGAACTCCCGTCAATTGAGTCTCAATGTGGGCGACTTAGTAGGAGAATTGCGTCAAATCTTCTTGTCGACTGTAGCCGCCACCGAAACTGACTACGACAACGACCAGCAAACTGATGTTTCTGCATTCAAGCAATTTGCAAATTCCACTTTACAACGACTTCATGACGACTTCAACCTTTCAATTGAGCCTATCTAAGATGCAGGCCCGTACTGCCACTTGCAATGGACAAATCTGCATAACGACCTCATCCTGCTCTGTTTCCGGACTGTTAACTTGTAGTTTAATATTCACCAGGAATTACGTCTTATGACAATAAAAAATCGCGACTCAGTCGCATGCATCTGTACAATCGCCAACGGGAAACCCCGCTGGCTATTAGCACCAACCCGTAGGCAAAGCACTAAATAGGCCCCTTGCGCGCGGGCCTATAAGGTGAAAGTGACGCCCTCTTCCTTTGCAACCCAATGTATCACCGCCTCGTAGCACAACGCGTATTGCCGCAGGTTTTGAACCATTGAAATACGCTGTTGTCGCATCTGGTGAACAGTGTCGTGCACATAGTCGAGCTCAGGCTTGTTGCCCGCCACATAATACTTGAAGAAGATATCAATTAGGGTGTCAACAGCACAAAACGTGCCCGTGCGTCCACACCCGGCCGAACAATGGACCATTGTGACCGGCTCAGTGTCCAGGTTATTATGGCGCTGGAACTGGTCGGAGTAGTGGCCCTTGAGTTTAGACAAGGCCATGAGGTCTTCGACAGAAGCAGGAGACCCCAGGTCAGGCCAGTCCAAATACTGCAATTGCATCACTGATTGGGTCTTGGACCCTGACTTGAGTTCAATTTGGCGGACCGTGATTTTCACTCCGCTAGCAGTACGCAAAGACTCGAACCGTTCATCCACTGACTTTACAGACAGCTCACTAGAGGTTCCGGGGACTCCAAAATCGGAATTGTGCCAATAAGGGTCACATTTTAGCATCCCTCCCTCCTTTTCAGGGGTCAGCATGACAATAACTGCCACTCCGTCATCCCACACTACTCGCCAAAAGTCTTCATAGGTTGTTGGAAGCGGGCCTTGGGTTGCAATGTAACGCCGGGCAGAGTGGGTGGTGGAGATGTAGTTGGCATTAATATAGTCCGCAGACGGCGACACGTCAGGCTTCTTCACGTGGACCCGAGAATGATTGAACGGCCAGACATTAGAGTACCGGTTCTTGGAACCTTGCTCGACTCCAGCCAGTTCGTGGACACGATCGATGCGGTGGTAGGCTGCGCCGGCGCCGTCAATTCCGCCCACGGATGCCCTGATTGAGGCGCCGCCATTCCTGCGGGCGGCGCCCAAGTAGTCATCGCTGTCGTTGGATGGCTGGGCAGTCATTGGCTGGGTTGCATGGTGGGGTCTCTTAAACCTGTGGCGGTCAAACAAGGCCTGTAATCGTGTCTTTTCAGCCATTTCAATGTCGTGAAACTGCCGAGCGATAATCTTCGACCCGGCGGCTTCGCCAATAATGTCGCACAACCATCTGGGGTACAAATGGAGGTTTCGCGGGTCAGTGGCGTCATCAGGCACTCCAGAAGGTAAATTGATCACGATCGAATCGTGGGCGTAATCGTATACTTCCATGGCGGTGCGAATATTGCTCGCAAACGCCTTCATGGGCCCGTCTTTTGTAGCCTCATCCGGCAATTGGAACCCGCCCAGGGTCAGCGACGACGTCGAGTTCAATGGCGGTGGAGGAGGCGCCACTGCGCTGCAGCTCGAGCTGCTAATTCCCGTTGTCAGAGCCGACCCGAGTCCAGAGAGCGAGATAGGCGGCAATGTCTTAAACACTCCCGGAGTGAACATGGCGCTTGGGGCGGGTGGTTCCGCAGCCATCTCACTGTCGCGGTTGGCGTCTTCGGGGTTGCGGAAACTCGGCAATTGCAGCTGCTGCTGGCCGTTGAGCGGGATTTGCAACTGCTGTTGTTGCTGGTGCTGTTGGCGAGGCCGGCGGTCGTCCTTTACAATTAGATTTGGGTATAATAGTTCGAACTCTGACATGCCTCCAGAGAGGTAAAATACTTGGCCCGCAACTTCAGTGGACCGAACAAACTTGGCGGCAATGTAGAACAGGGCACTGTAGTTAGAGCTCTGGCTCGAACGCGATGAGGGCACCGACGGAGTGCCTGTTTCAGCGAAATTGGCCGGTCCGTGCTGGTCATACAGCACTATGTAATCATAGGACCTTAAAGCGCCTAACTGGGCTTGATGCCAAGGGGACATGCACTCCAGGGCTCTGGTTGCACCGTAGGACTGTCGCTTGAGCAGTGTGGACGGGATGCACATGTTAAGAGCGCCAGGAATGTGGCCCTTGCTGAATTGGGTATACGGTCTCGTATCAATGAGCAGCATTCTCGGAGCGCCCATCCACTCCGGTCTTGCAATTCCGTCACCGTTGGCGGCATTGGCTGCAGGAAGTCCATTTGCCCCGTTTGTCTCATTTGCCCTGTTCACGCCGTTGGCTTCGCCATTAGCGCCAGGTTTGGTGTGGTATTGTTGGTCGTTGAGCTGAGGCGGGGACGGCAATCTAGGGGAAAACGCTTCCGAGTTTGATGATTCCGGCCTGGACTCGTCGAGTAGCGCCTTGAGTTGGGACACTGCTAGGGGCTGAGACGCCGCTGACATGAACACAGAACCTAGCGGAGTAGCAGAGGAGGCGCCTGAGGACGGCGAGTCGTTGAAGGAGGTCGAGGACGCAGTAAAAGTGGCTGAATTTGGCGTCTTGAGCCCTGAGTTTTGCGGCGCAAACGACGCAGTCGCTACTGAGGATTCGGCAGCCACTGCCGCCGCGGCAGCAGCTACTGCGGCATCGCCAGTAGAGCTGAGGTAGTTATTTGCCGCGACCAAGTCGATATTCGGCGGTCTCAGGCGAGTCTTAGGGCCAGTAGCTTCGACCATTTGTCATGAAACTGATAAATAAATAGGCGGGCGAAATCGATAGCGCTAGCGGTACAACGGAAGCGATAAATTACGAATAAATAGCGTCGCAAGCGTGAAGTCAGGCAACGATCGAGGTTGGCAGTATTAACGTTGACAGTCGTGCTTGGGCAGTCTTAACGATTCGGTGTAGTCGGACCCGGTCGGTCTTAAAAACGTTCGTCGAGTGCCTTAACGGTCTGTTGCAGCAGGTGAGTCCGTAGCTAGAACCGGGTCCTTTCCGCTTGATCCTTTTGTTCGAGTTTATCGGACTGGGACTGTCGTTAGGACTGTGGTTTCTCAGTCTCGTCTTGTGGGTGCAGATTCTCTTTTATTCGGCCCCTTTCTCACTCGCAATGTACCACCTGTGGGAGCAAGACACTTCGGTGCAATCAGGCTGCGGTGATAGCCAAAATTAGGTCAACCGGACACAACCGAGCAACGAAAATGAGGTGAAAAAGCTGATCCAGGCTGTGTGGCAGTGGGTGTAGATGTGCACGGTACGGGCAGCGGTTCAACAAGTAGCGTTCAGGTGCCACAGTCGCAGAAGCGGTGGCTATTATACTTGACGGTGTCCGAATCAACAGTTGTCAGGCGGCCAACGAACTTACTGGTCAAATCGTAGTGGTACTTTCCTATTTGCTCCTGCTAAAACGGAGACGCTGGGCAAGCAGGCGATAGGGTGACGTCAGTGCATATACGGTTACGTCATAGACAGAACAGGAAATTAGGCAAATTAGGAAGAAGGGCGTAGAAAAGGGGTAAAGCCGGAGGAGACAGTAGGGGAGGGTGAGATAGACGGTTGAGGGGTCTGAATAGAGGAGAGCAGTGACGATGTGGAACGACGATGTGGAGAAGGAGGGCACAGGGAGCGAAAGAAGGGATAACGTTTGGCGTACAGGGTGGACAACATGAAGGTGCAGTGTCTAGAGGCTTGTACAGGAGCGTTTCTATTGTTAGCGTCGGGCCGGTTTCGGGGAATTGCGGAACAATGAGTGCAGCAGTTGGGAGGGGAGAAGGGAGCTGGGACAGGTAGTGGTGGCAGTGGTAGAGGCAGTAGTGGCAGGTAGAGAAGCTGTTGGGGCAGTCAACTGACGTAGGCAGGCCAGAACAGGCAGAACAGGCAGAATAGTAGCGGTATTCAGTGGTAGCGGTAGTCAGCGGTAGTCAGCGGTTGTGGCTGGTGGTGGCTAGTGTCGGGTTGGGCTGGTGTTGGGCTGGGTCAGCAGACACCCGCAAACCGTTAGTAGAGTCAGGTGGAATCTGGGGAGAAATTATGGGCAGAGATGGGCAGCGACTGGGGCAGAGACGGGGTAGACTAGGGTTAGGCAGCGGCTAGGTAGTGACTACGTATGACTAGAGTAGCGCTAGGCAGTGAGTAGTGAAGTGACTGGCCAGGGTTGGTGAGCTAGATAGGTAGTTGTCTAGTCGGCTTAGTTCTGAGTATCATCCAATTGAGTGATTCTGGGCTGCGCTGACCCAAGCTAAGCGAAGTTAGGGCGAAAAAAAGCTGGGCGACAAAGAGCTGGGCGAAGAAAAAATGGGCCGAAAAATGTGAGGGCGAAGCAGGCGGAACGAGCGGTCATCGGGGTCGGAAACTGCTCTACTTCCACCCTATCTGCTGTATCTGTTCTACTTCCACCCTATCTGCTGTATCTGTTCTACTTCCACCCTATCTCCGCTCTATGAGTGCCGCATATGACACTTGACACTACATGCGTCAATACAGAATAGGCTGCTGTACCCACCCAGCTACTGTCTGGCGTTGCTGGGCTGAATAACGGACGGTGTTTGGCCGCTGGAGCTGGTGCCACAGCGCAATGGCAGGCAACCAGCATCGACTGGACACTGTCCAACATCAAGCACGTCCTCAGCCGCCCAGGTTCTGTCGCTTATTCGACGGTCGCAGATCTGCTCCCCCCATCCCTGCGTCCGATCGTCGTCCCCACACATTCCTCAAAACCTGGGCTCGGGGCGTCATGTCAGGTCGTTTCATCGTAGGTCATGTGAGGTGGGCACAGTTGAGGCTGAAGTTGAATGCTGGTGTAGTGGAGACGTTGAGGATTGGTACATGCTGGAGCTGGTGCTTTTCAGGCTCTCCAGCTAACCATTAGATTGATGCGAATTGAGCTTTTGGTGGTTTGGTGGTTGGTGGCTTTGGTGGCTTTGGTGACTTTGGCTATTGGCAGCATTGCTGGTCAGTGTATTGCTAGTGTCGCCTGACGTCAGTCTACGTAACGACGCGTCTGACATTTATGCCTCAACTCGCAAGAAGCAATAGCAACTGCAAACTGCACGGTAGGAGACAGTGAGGATGGAGTGTGCGGATACTGTAATGATAGTGTGATTGTGATAGTGTGATTGTGATAGTGTGACTGTAGTGTGAGAGTGTGATAATGCAGTACAGAGTAGAGTTGCATTATTGGAGGTGGACGTAGGGTGTTGGTGTGTTAATGCGTTAGTCGGGGTTACGGTGTACGGTGTTAGTGTGTTAGTGCGTGTTCTTACGCGTACGGTGTTAGTGTGTTGGTACGTGTTCGTGTGTTGGTACGGACTATCGTGTCTACTGTTTGCTCCTTAGCCTCGGGCAATTGCTAGTAATTTCACTCGTCCGCCCTCGATGCTCTGCTATGAGGCTGCAATCGCTACCGCACCGCCACTTCACTGCCACTTTGGCTCCAGGGTTAGGGCATCCCGACGCGTCGCGACCGATTTGAGGCACGTCTGATTTCGTGAACTACAATTTGAGGCTGGAACATAGCATGGCCCTGCATCGTTAATTGTACTTGAACGTGCTTGAGCGTCCTGGAGTACTTGAACGTACTTGACGTGACTTGTAGTTGGGCCCGAATTTCGACGACCCAACTGGCCGCCTCAACTGACTACTGCCGACTACTGACGACTATTGACTGACTGCCTCCCTGCTGTGATCACCGATGGCTAAAGGTCAAAATGCCGATTGGGCTCGGCTAGCGCGTGATAAAAACTTTGAAGTCAAGTATGAATTACACGAACTCGAGGCTCGCCTAGACGCCATGTCATTGGCCTCGTCGCCCGATAGCTCGTTTAATTCCAGCCTGTTTACCGATCCCAGAGTTGCACTTGACCAGCTGTGGAAAAAGATGGACACATCAAGGTCGTATCTTCGCAATTTGGGGCGCACCGTGTTGCATAAAGGCCCGCCGCTGGTTGACACTGCGAAGCGATACGAGGACATTCGAGTCGGGCTCGACAAATCTTTGAGAACATGTGAGCGACCTGGTGACCCAATTGAGACTCACCACCCTCGGCCAGCCAGCCAAGAGTCGGGGCGGTATTTCCCACCCCTGCCAAAACAGCCCGGCCAGTCCCACGCCGAGCTGGCGCAACCCAACACGCTGCAATTGCCTCAGCCAGCGCCAGAACAGCCGCCAGCGCTCGGGCAATCAGCAGCACCTGAAAAGCCAGAGCCCCTTCTGCCTGCTCCCAGCCCTAGCACCTCAGTACTGGCTACAACCGAATCACAAGCTTTTGAGCAATGGGTCGCACTAGGGCGGCCGCTGTTTGATCCCCGTCAGTTTTCTCATCCTGACGGAAAGGGTGCCGCCGAAACCGACCCCTCACAGCAATCTACCGGACAATCAAGACCTGAACCACCACGACAGTCATCCGAACCACCACAGTCAAAATCTGAAACTGTCAAGTCCAAGACTCAAGAACAATCGAATGGCCTCGCAAGTCCACTGCGCCAGGCTTCCGCGCCTTCTGATGCCGCCAAGTCGCAAGCTGGCCTTGCACGCTCGCCGTCACCGTCGCCGCCAGATCTCATTCAAATGGAAACGCCCAAACCGTTCCCGCCAATTCCCTCTCTCGCTCGTAATCTCAATGACACTCCTACACGGTCACTTCGCCGATCAAAGAGCCTCATGGATTTGGAAATGCCGTCTGAAGAGTCTGTGCCGTCGCTGCCATCCTTGTCGTTTGAAGAGTTCATTGGCGGCAACTCCAAGGGTCCAATCAGCCCTAATATTCAATTGGCGCTGTTGAAAGCGGACCCTCGGAACAAGGTTCTTGTTGATTCAATAGAAAGAGTCAATGCAATCACCCCTCAAAAACCCGAGCAGCATCCATTCCAGCCTCCCGGGCCTGACAGCTCGGTTCTGGGTAGCGAATTTGATCTCTCGTCTCTTGACAGCCCGGGCATTTCCATTGAGCCGAAGCCTAGGGAATTAGTGGAGGCTGAGGGGACCGAGGTGGCCAAGGCTAACGCTGAGGAGCATGGGGGAGCCAGGGCTAAGGAAGCTCAAGTGACCAAGACGGCCAAGGAAACTGAAGTGATCAAGAGGGTCGCCAAGGTTCAAGTACAGCCAGTGGATGCCCACGGTGAGCAAGAGCGGTCCAAAAGCGTCCAAATTACTGAACCAGGCGATGAGTCTATGGAAAGTATTCATTTTTCTCCAAAGAAAGGACTTCAGCTACCAAGGGCCATTCTCAAGGACAATAGACCGCAGGCGCAGCAGCCACAAAAACAACCGGGTCCAACAGTGCCTCAGCTGCAAAGGATGGAGCAGAAGCATGTCATTAAACCTTCATCGAGCACTGTGCAAATTCCTGCTTCAAAGCGTGTGGTATCTGCTCCTCTACCAATTAAAGTGCCATCGGCTCCAGCATCTGCGGTGCCGCCTCTAGCACCCACCCTGACTGAGTCCAGACCTCAGCCGCCAAACCCTGCTACCCTATCCAAAGGTCGTTCTGCTTCTGAATATGACCTTCGTCGAGTCAAAAGCCTTAGAGATTTCCAATCTTTGGCGAAATTCCGAGCTCTCATGGTCCGATTGGCCAAATCAAGGGAGGATACTGCGCTTCTTCTTGACGACAATGAAGACCACTATGACAGGACGATGGTCCGAGTGCCAACTGAAGTATTCAGACTGTTACGAGCGAATGTCGATGTTCTGGGTCCCGCTGGAATCAAGGATTCTATTGACACACTTCTGAGATTTCCTATTCATAACGTGCCGGAATTCCAATACGACCGCACTGCATATCTGGTGAAGCGAGTGAGTGCACTGGAGAAGGAGCGAGACAAGCTTGCTAGAGACTTGTATGAGTGCCAGACTCTGTTGGAGGATGGCGGGCCAAAAATAGTAGAGGTGCTCCGGTATTCCAACAATAAGCTGCGAAGCCAACGGGATGATTTGCGGTTTATGCGGTCTTACGACCAAGTGGTCATGTCAAGTTATCGCCATCAGCTGGGACTCATGAACTCAACTCTTGAAGAGCAGCAACGCCAGCAGGAAGAATTGGCGGGCCAGCAGCGCCTGGAGCTGGAAAAGGTGGAGCAGGAGTTGCAGCAGGAGCGGCAAAACCGGCAAAAGCAGCAGGTTGATGGCAGCAGTATGTTTGGGGTATCGGCATCAGATCCTGATGAAGACGAGTTGGACGCGCTCGTCGAGTCCGTCAAGAGTCCGAAGAAGACCAGGGCGGCCAGAGTGAGCCCGAGCCCAACGCCGAGCACGAAGGAGGCGGAGGCGATTGGGGGAAGCAAAGCGGTACCGAGTGCTGAGGATCCTGGAAAACAGGCTGGTGAGACTGCTGTGCCCAGTTCTTCTAATGAGTCTCGAAATGTGCCAAAGGAGGTCAAATTGCCTAGTGAGCTGCCTCCTAGGGCGCTGTCCGAGTCTAAACCCTCAAAAATGGCCTCTATGCCCACACAGACTGACTCAATTGAGCTAGCTACCGATGAGGACAGTATTCCTGGTGCTGAAATCGATGGCGTACTGCCACCCCAGCCTGATGCTGTCGCCAATGGTACCTCGCGAAGGGGGAAAGGTGTTTCTCTCAGGCCTCCGCCGGCGCTTGAGTTAGAAGCAGAGCTTTCAGGGCCCTTGTTGATAACACCGTCGGCTTCTAAAGTGACAACTTCGACGCCTTCGTCTGCGAAGCCTCCCGCCACGGCTTCACATACAAAAGGGGCAATTCCACGACGCGCTACACCTGACTTGCCGCACACCCTGGTCACACCTGGTCTTGTTGAGATGAGCTCCTCCCCTGTGCCGCTGCCGCCAGCTACATTGACCAGACGCATAATTGAGCGGGTAGCAAAATCCCAGTCGGAAGACAATTTAGAGCGAGTCTCAAGGGCCAATGCACAACCGGCGGCGACTGCACGGGCTGCAATCTCCAGAGCTGCCGAGCCTGTCAAAAGGCCGACACGGCCTTCCGAGACTGAAGTGTCAGAGCCTGATGTCCAAAATGGCCCTGTTTTGCTAACTGGTAACCAGCTGCACTTGCTTATCCTCGACCCCGGTGATTCAAAACCGTCTCTGAAAGCTGTGGCCCTGGCGGTCATATTCGCTAGGCGATTGCGAACCAATCAGTGGCGTCGCGGTTTCAAGATGCGACGGGTCAAACGGGCCAAACTGCCAGAGCTGGAAAGGCCCGAACTGGTGACCGCCTCTAGCTAACTAACAAGGTAATGAGCTAACATATTTATAATAGAATGTATTATACACCGGAATTGTCCAGTTAGCCGAGGCTATGTCGCAGTGGGAGCCTAAACGTCCAGGCGCTTGCCCAGTATAGTCTAGTTGGTGGTCTCTAAATGTCTCAAACCTTAAACCTAATGTGAGACAATCTGGGGTAGTGGGACCGCCGTCAGTAGGGTCAACGGTTCCCGATATAGGATGATGGCCGGTTGTGCGGTTATTTATGCTATCTCGTGGCTTTTGTATATGTAACGCTGTGCGGTCATTTCATCTTAGGGCTTATATGTGTAATGCTGTGCGCTGTTGGCACAAAGAGACAACGTGCCTGGGCCTGGCCCGGCTTGTGTTGCTCAATAGTCGGCTCGACAATACTGTGGCTAGCTCGACTACATTTGCCCTGCCCTACTGCTTAAGAGTAAGCTGGAATGAAACGGATCCCTTGCCATTCGAGACAGTAACCTGTTCGGTGCCCGAAGGCACGTGGTCAGCAGACCAGTCGGAATTGCCATTGTAGCCAATGTTGCCCGAGTCATCGCGGTCAAACTCAGTGGCAGTGTTGCCATTGGCACAGGATAGAACCCCGCTGTCAACAGAGCATGGTCCCTTGGACGAGGTGAGCTTAACCTTGTTGTCAGAGAACTCGTCGACAGTGAACGAGGCACAGGATCCCGAGCTGGCCAAGTACCAGTGGCCGTTAGAGATAATGCAACCGTCCTGGCCCGACGGGACAATGTGGTACTTGCCTCCAGGAGGGGGGTTAGACCCACCGCCACCCTTGGGAAGCCATTTGAACGAGGTAGGGCAGTTGCCACGGGAAGGAGACTGGGACGGAACCCATTGGCCATCGGGGACCGATCCCTTGAGGTGGAAATAGTAGTAAATGCCCTGGAGCGCGCCCTTGCGGTCACACTGGAGCGCGAAAATGGCATTGTCGCTGTCAGAGATCTGGGCGTTGAGCACCTTGGCGAGCTGGTCGTAGGTGAAGGTGTCAGCGGCCGAGGGCTTGATACCAGCGTCGGTGAGCCACTTGTAGGTGGGGAGGGTGTCAAACACCTTGAGGACAGTTGCGTAGAAGTCGGCGACGTACGTGGTCTTGGGGGCAGAGTCTGGGTAGCAATTGGGGTTCAGGGTGGCCATGCAAGTACCGTGCTTATTGAACTCGTGGATCCACAGCGATTCGTCGTTGCTGCCAAGGTTTTTCCATACTCGCTGCATTTCAGGGATCAGGTCTGTTCGGTGGGCATCGGTGAGGGCTGCAGTGGCCGACTGGATCTCCCAGCTGGGGTTACAGAATTGGTTGAACCCGCCGTCGCAGCGGTCAGGCCACAGTCCGTGAAGGGTAAAGAGATCATCAGGGCCAGTGGCCGGGCTGTAGTCCCACAATTGAGTGAGCATAAACAGGCCGTCGCTGCCTTCATAGCAGCAGGTGGATTGGGTGCCGGCCGAGCAAGACAGAGGGCTGTCGGCAGGGCAGGACTGGTGGTCGTCCTGTGCAAACACCTGCTGGGTGCCAATTGCGAGAGCGACGTTGATGAGAGTGAGCAACATTGTTGCTAATATAGGGAGCGACATTGCGGTTATATACAAGCGAATGCACGAGATGGGCAGCAGGCAGGGTAGCAGACACGCAACGAAGTCCCGACTCACAGTAGCCAATCGATAGGTCGTGAAGGTGGTGTAACACTGGACTGATCCGTAACTGCCCAATAATTAGCCCAATCAGTCTGTCCCGGTCTGGCAACCTATAGAGTACAATGAGACAAGAACCTTCAATGAGAGCAAACAATGACGGCGGGGAACGCGAGAGAGCAAAGAAAGCGGTGATGGAGCTGGAAACAGAGCTAGAAACGGTCGTTTAGGAACTTATTAGCCGATTGCGAGCGATGAGACGGCCTCAGATTCCTGGATTGTTCGTAGTCAGTCGTCAGTTGTCAGTCGAGCCCGAGATCAATCCCGTATTCTACAGCAAGCGAACGAGCGAACAAGCTGAAACCAGGCCTCACTAATGTGAGAGTTGTTGGAGATCGGGATCGGATGAGGGGTAGTGTGGCACAGGCAATACCCAACCAGGAGTACAGGAGTACAGGAGATAGCGGCAACGGACAGGTGTGGTGGTGTGGGCACCCACAGCTTGGTATGCAACTATGTGGGCAGCCACAGGAGGGGTGCGCGACTAAGCACTACAGGCTTACCGAATGGTGTATGCAATTGCCGATAATATGGCTATCAGTGACCGACGATGCTTGCCCTGACGCCTTTATTCCCTGTATTAGCCTCGGTATTCTAGTCTCGGTCCGGCTTTGGGCAGGTCAGGCGGCACCGAGCCCTTGTTTTCCCCACGCCGGCACGCGCGTTATCTAACAGGCTGGGGCGCGTTGGGTGTCAGCTACGGGGGGCGGCCGGCCGTAAGGCGATAAGGCCCCGGGCCGTTCAGAGCTACCGGGCCGGTGGTGCAGTTGGGGGATAGAAAGGTAACAGCAGGCTGGCCGCTGGGCAGGGCGCTGGGTGGCCAGGAAGCATAGATCTGGGACTGCTGCGCTGGGGCTGCTGTGCTGGGGCTGCTGTGCTGGGACTTGGGGGTGGCGGCCTGGTGGCTAAGGGTTTGACTACTGGGGTACTGGAAGAATAAGGGCCGCGGCCAGTGGAGATGGGCAGGTGGCAGGCAGAGCAGGTGCGCTTTCTGAGATTGAATGTGACGGGACGAACGATGGTAGTAATGGCCAAAAGAGGAGAAGTAGGTCGTGCAAAGGCAGATGTTTGAAATGAATTGGCATGATTATGTAGGAATGAAGCTGGCGCTGACAGTGTGCGGTTGGTAAACCGATTCATTTGTAATTGTGTAATTGCGTCAACTTTTTGGCACCATCGGTAATCGTATTATTGCGTCAATTGTTGTTTCCAGCCATCATGAATTGTTCCATGAAACTGGCATAATTCAGATCAATTCTAGAATAGGGCCAACTCCGCGGATCCTGAACCAGGACAACCTTCAAATTGCGGCAGAACACCACAAATAGTGAAGGGCTCTCGATTGGACCTGATGCAACCTCTTTGGAAAGCCTTCCCAAGAGGCACTAAGAGGGTCCCGGTAATGGCTTGTGCCATTCGCCGCTAGTCACATTCAAAATCCCCGCCCGAGTATAGTCTCCAATCAGATTGGCTCGGGCAAATGCA
Source organism: Blastobotrys peoriensis (assembly GCA_003705735.3). Classification (NCBI taxonomy): domain Eukaryota; kingdom Fungi; phylum Ascomycota; class Dipodascomycetes; order Dipodascales; family Trichomonascaceae; genus Blastobotrys; species Blastobotrys peoriensis. Next base: position 125,080 of record PPJJ03000017.1, on the reverse strand, counting down.
ATTCTCACGTAATACATAACCGTGTCAGGCATCACCTCGATTGTGAAATTGGACCTTCCGCCTCGGTACCGCTCAATGTCATTAACAATGATCGAAAACGAGTCCCAGCCTGCCCCAACCTCCGTCTTCCGAGTCGATTCGCTAGCAAGCGTCGAGTTCCACCGGATAATGGCGGAACCGTCCCCTACAATCGGAGCCAAGAGCTGTGGAAGGCCCCCGTACAACGACGGGGCCCCCCGTCGCAGCTGCTCGTAGGTCTGTAAAATGGAGTCAAATCCCCATCGTGAAACCCCGGCGATAAACAGCGCCACTAGCAGGCCCTGGTATGCTAGCGATGCTGTGGTCTTGACCCCAGTGCCGGGGAGGAATATCAATGCTAAAATGTAGTGGTGGATTCGTAGTGTCTGGCCCGGGACCCATGACAGTATCACCAGCGCCAGGCCAAACCCAATATACAGCGGCAGGTAGAGTGGCACTTTACCCATTCGCCAAATTACAAATGTCTGGCCGGCTACAATTGCCACCACAACCCCCACAATTGTAATCAGAGCTGTCCACGCGCCCGCCTGCTTGTTGAGATCGTGGACCGTCAAGCGGTCAATTGGAATGGCTCCAAACACGTAATTCTCTAAAATGCCTGCCCAAAAGAACCCCACCCAGATCGCCGCTCGCGACAGGTGAGCCCGCATGTTATCGAGCTGGAGTCGAACTGACGAGACGTAAATGACATAGCCCACTAGCGCGCATGGCAGCAGCCTTCTGAACGCCAGCGAGATGAGCTCGGCGTAAATGTCTACAGTTGGAGGAGCATTGAGCTGGACCGGAGGGTTTGACGCCAGCACCACCGTCCAGAACCCCATCACAAACAGCGGCCAGTAGAACAGGGCAGGGTGCCACACAAAGTATCCGTACACCACCGACATAAGCAGGTTAAACGCGACAATATACGATCGGTAGTCGTAGCACCCCGAGCATTTGCGATTGGAGATGTCAACAAACTCAAAACTTTCAGCAAAGTCGCCGTCGTACCCAATCGACTCAATGCCGTTGCGGGTCTCCGATACATAGTTTGTGTGCCGGCCTGTGAACCGGATCACTCCACATCCGCCTTTGACTGGGCTGATTGCGCCGTGGTGCACTGCTGCTCCACACACTAGCGAGTCAGCCCGGTACGAATTGTTCCCGCCAATAACGTACGGGCGGTAGATGGACTCGTATGCCCCCACGGGGGTGTCTGAGTACGTCCACGACTCCCGGACGCAATTGGCAAAGCACTTGAACTTGAACTCGGTGCCAATGGGGTGGACGCACTTTTCGCCGTCAATGCCACAGGCTTGGTTCTTGCCTCGCCACACCGACGGGCTGGAGCCACAGCCCAAAATGTGGACATATTCCTCATCGAATTGGTCAGTGTTGACAGTCTCAATGGACGGGACTGCGAGCACTGAATGCGATGCCAGCTGCCAGAACACTAACCCCCACACTGCAAGCCAGGCCACCAAAATGAGGCCCAAAAACCGCCAAGGGTGCTGCTTGTCCCGCACTAGCGAAGTGATTACCGTCTCTGGGTAAGTTTGAGCGCGCCCGAGTACCATTGTCACTGTAGGGTCCGCTGGCTTTTCTGGGCCATACCACAGCCAGCCGGCCCAGGTTCGTGGCCCGAAACGACCACTACTGTGGCCGACTTCTCCACTTATGCTCGCAGCTCGCAATCGATCTCTTATCAATTCAGCGTCATCGTCACCGTAATCGTCATAATCGTCGTTATAGTTGTCGTCGTCATAATTCCCCTCATTATAGTTGTCACGGCCGCCGGTAGAGTCATCATTTGGAGAGACAATGCGATTCAGTTCAACCTGGCGCCTGGTTAAATCAGATTCCGATCCACTCCTAGAGCTGTCTGATTCCGAACTTTTCATGAGCGAGTACAAGTGATCCATTTTGACGCCAGAACCTCGTTATATATACCCACTCGATCGCCTAGGCCCTGAATCAGGCCCTGTCCAGCGCTGGTCCGGATTGTCCCTCACAAATCCCACCCGTATTAGTTGCCAACAGCACAAGGTTTGACTCCCCTTGGCCCTCGGTCGGATCCGTGGTCGTATCCGTGCGACAATACGGTACCGTATATGTACGTATCTGTTCTTCTCTTGCACTATCTGGGGGCCCCTATAGTGCGTTCGGCGGTCTGCTGATTAGACTTCCAATCCAATCTGTCGAAATTTCACCGCTACGGTACGGATCCGGCAAAAGTGGGATGTGAGACACCATGCAGAGGGAGAGACAGGAGCAAATTGGGGGTGCAAGTAGGATGGGGAAACTACGAGCGTGGGTAGAGGTAGTTATTGGAGACGAATAAACGTATGGGCGCAATGAGATGTTTCGGCATTGGCAGTAGAGATTGAGTTATAGTGATGATAAAGTTGCGGGTTTGGCCGATTTCGGGCATTTAAGGTTTATTTTAAGCTCCGGCGGATCAGCGCCGTTTGGGACAGTACGGAAAATGGGGGCATCAGAAATGGGTCCGATATGAACTGTGAGAATCTGGATCGAATATACTGGGAGAGGGAGAATGAGGTTGGATAGAGTAGGAGATGGTAATTGGATAGAGACTGCTGGTACTGCTGCCCATCTTCTGCTCTGCTGCTGTGTGGAGTTCATAGACATTTACATAGAGAGGAATAAGTTAGTATATACATCCGGAATGGTATTGGTAGGCTTGTAGCGACCCATCATGACTAGCCCGAGCACATGTCACAGGCCTCTTTCTCTACAATCCCACAAGTCGCAAGAATCTGCGACCCGTGAATGTCGTAATTCGTCGTAGACAGTTTCCTGGCTGCCGCCGTGGGCCCCTCTAGTGTTGGGCCACGCCGTTTCCCGGACTCTTGCTTCCATTCCTCTTCGTCACTATCAGTATCAGTGGCACTAGAGCTCGAAGGAGTCTTGACATCAGTTCCAATCCCATGGCCGTTGCTCCCATTGCCGTTGCTCGCCCCATTGTTGCTAGTCCCATTGCCGCTGGTCCCATTGGCTCCATTGACGGCTATGGCCCGCTGCCTCACGTCTGCAAGCGAAGTGTCAAAATCGTCGCCCTCAACTGTGCCCCGGTTTGGCGTATATACAAACTTGTGCAACCGGCTGGCATCAACCTCAGTGGACTCCGACCCCTCCCGGTGCACCTGCAGTAGCTGCTGGTCCACTGTAAACTGAATGGGCGCCGCTGCTGCCTGCGTTCGCAGGTAATACATGCCAGTCTTGAGCCCCTTTCGCCACCCGTGGAAATGCATCGACGTCAGCTTGCCCACGGTCGCATCACGAATGTGCACATTAAGGCTCTGGCTCTGGTCAATGAACGGCCCTCGGTCCGCCGACATGTTGAGGATTGTCTTTTGCGACATTTCCCACACTGTTTTGTACAGGTTTTTGAGCTCAGCGGGGATCGCCTCAATCTTCTGTACCGACCCTCCTTCTGCCACAATCCTATTCTTCATTCCCTCATCCCACAGTCCTAGCTCAATCAGGTCCTTCATGAGATACTGGTTTACAACTTGAAACTCTCCCGACAAGACTCGACGAGTGTAAATGTTCGACGTGAACGGTTCAAAGCACTCATTGAACCCCAAAATTTGCGACGTTGATGCAGTCGGCATGGGTGCCACTAGCAGTGAATTACGCAGCCCGTACTGCGCAACCTTGCGCTTGAGCCCTGCCCAATCCCATAGCTTTGTCGGCTGGTGCCCCCACAGGTCAAACTGGAGCTGGCCCTTGGATGCTGGCGACCCTTGGAACGACGAGTACGGGCCAGCAACTGCAGCCAGCTCTACAGATGCTTCCACCGCTCCGTGGTATATAGTCTCAAAAATCTGGACGTTCAACGCCTGCGCCTCTGGAGACTCATAGGGCAGTCGCAGCTTGAGGAACACGTCTGCCAGCCCCTGGACGCCCACGGCCATTGGCCGGTGTCGTAGATTCGACCGCTTCGCTTCGCGAACGGGGTACCTATTAATATCAATTACCTTGTTGAGGTTGCGCACGACCACCTTTGTCACTTCGTGCAGCCTTTTGAAGTCGTAAGACCCCACGCCATTTTCAAGGGTCACAAACGCTGGCAGCGCTAGCGAAGCTAAATTGCACACTGCAACTTCCTTCGGATCCGAATACTGGACGATTTCCGAACACAAATTCGAGCTCTTGATCGTCCCAAGATTCTTTTGGTTGCTCTTGCGGTTGCACGCGTCTTTGTACAGCATGTATGGGTTCCCAGTTTCGCTCTGAGCCTCTAGAATGGCGTACCACAGCTTTTGGGCCCGTATTTGACGATACCCACGTCCCTCGGCCTCGTACTTGGCGTACAATTGCTCAAACTCGTCGCCGTAAACGTCGGCCAGTCCAGGAGCCTCGTCAGGAGAGAAAAGGGTCCACACGTCATTGCTCTCGACCCGTTTCATAAACAAGTCCGGCACCCACAGCGCATAAAACAAGTCTCGTGCCCGCACTTCCTCTTTACCGTGGTTCTTGCGCATATCCAAAAACTCAAAAATGTCTGCGTGCCAGGGCTCAATGTAGATTGCAAACGCTCCTGGGCGCTTGTTCCCCCCCTGGTCCACATACCGGGCTGCGTCGTTGTATACTCGAAGCATAGGCACCAGGCCGTTGGAAGTCCCATTTGTGCCTGCAATGTAGGACCCCCGCGCTCGAATGTTGTGAACGTGGATGCCAATGCCGCCCGCCATTTTGGAAATCACTGCGCACGTCTTTAGAGTGTCGAAAATGCCCTCAATTGAGTCGTCAGTCATGGCAACCAGAAAGCACGACGACATTTGGGGGCGTTCGGTGCCGCAATTGAACAGCGTCGGGCTCGCATGAGTGAAAAACTTGCGCGACATGAGATCGTACGTCTCCAGCACACTCACAATATCGTCGTGGTGGAGGCCCACCGCGACCCGCATCAGTAAGTGCTGCGGTCTCTCGATGATCTTGCCCTCAATTCGGAGCAAATACGACCGCTCCAGGGTTCTAAACCCAAAATACGAGTATGAGTAGTCCCTTGTATAGTCAATTGCCTTGTTGAGCACGTCAGCATGCCGTCTATACGTCTCCAGCAGCTGCTTCGATACCATTGGCGTGTGTCGTCCCCATTTGCCGTGATGATGGTCGTATAGCCGCTGAGCCGTCGCCACCAAGTCGTCATCTGTCTGCTTATGAAGGCGCGACACCAGGATTGACGACGCCAGCAGCGAATAGTCCGGGTGCCTAGTGACGAGGTTGGCAGCGGTCTCTGCAATCAGATCATCAATGTGGGCAGTCGGCACTCCATCATAGACGCCTTCAATCACCCGATTTGCGACCAAGTCTGGGTCTAAGCCAGGCAATTTAGACGCGGCCGAGGTGACTCTCGACCTCACCTTGTTCTTATCGAACGTTTGAGTCGAAGAATCTAGTTAGCATCAGTAGCTTGAGACACTGAGATCAGGGCTCCGCCGCCTCACTGAAACTCTGGACAGGAATGAGGGTTGCTGTGGGGCGATTTTTGACAAAAAAGAAGGGAAATACACAGAAATTTGAAACTGGTCATTTCTGGTATACAAATTCGTCAAAATACCCCCTTTCCCTCTCTGTTCCGCCACTTACCTCTCTTCTCGACTAGCATGTTGGTTGGAAATCCGCGGTCCAAGTCTGATAAATGATTAATCGATTTTTACAAACGCCGCACCCGCAATTATGCACGTTAATTACTAACCACACGCGCGTCGGAGCCCGCGACGGGGATAAACGCGAGGCGGATTTAGCGGGTTTGCGGTGGATCAGTAGACTATGCCCGAGGTTACTGCGAAAGCTCTGTTCTAATTTGGAGAATACAATGTAGCTGCATAGCTCCGAACCGCCCACCCTTACCGTTGTCTCGGAGACGCGATTACCAGTTCAAGTATATCTATACTTTATCATGCTTAATCTCTGATATTAGCCACACCAAATGGGCCATCCTTAGCACACCGTACCGTAGCTGCGGGCCAATGCTATTCACAAGTGGTTTTTAGGTGGTCCTTGGTTGGCTGGCTAACAGACCAATTGGCTTGCGAAATTGCAAACAATGTCTAGTCCCAGTAGTTCTCTCCTCGGCCTATCCAGCAATCATCCTGTAGTCTCCCAATAGAAAGACAACGACCATCACAATCAATATACAGTGGCCCAGCCGGCTCGAACCATTTGGGCACGTCCCGCCATTAGGTCCCGGTGGAAAGGTCTCGCCGTCTGGCGACCACTCGGTATCAAACCCTCTCAGCATTTGGAGCCCTTTCGCCTCGACTTCTGATAGCCACTGTTCAATGGCATTATTCTGGCGAAAGAGTATGAAAGGCGCTTGGGGTTGGATATGCGCTTGCCCTGGCTGCTGGATTTCAGGACACGGGTCAGGCGTTGATTAAGCAACAATCCTTAGATTACCATCGATGGATTGGAATGAAAGCGCGGTACTTGTCACATTGTCTTCAACCCATTGCTGATATCCTCATCATCCGATCAATCCGTCATCTCATCTCGGTCCTCCCATACTCCTTCGGCGATCACGCTTTGTTCCCGATCCGCACCAGCGTAAAGGGCCAGGGGCAGGGTCAAGAATAGGCACAGGGCCCCAACAAGACTTGGAAGCAGGAGCATCTTCGGCAGCAACAGTCGCTAGGATCCTCTGGCATTTGGATGTTTCGGAGATAGGACCTGGTGCCTTAAATATGCGGCAACTGAGGCGTTTAGCTGCTGCCTGATCACCCCCATAGGCATTCGGTTACTCATCGCAACCGACCTACACAACAATAGATCTTTGACCTAATTCATGCTGGCATAGGCCAAGATCCACTTCGAATTGGTGAGAACATATTTGCAGGCAGCCGTCCAAGACTCGTTTGAAGCATTCATTGAAAGCCGGATACTGCACCCGCCAATTTTGTCGTGGTCAATCACATATGGCAGCTTGAGGTTAGGGTCTGATGCTTCTACAAAGTCCCCCACCTGCTTTAGCACCATTAGGAACGCTACCATGGCAGCATCGAGTTTCTTGTGATTCAGAATGCGCTCAAACGAGTAATCTCCCGACGAAAACAGCTCCAAACTGAGGGGCTTGGCTGGGCGGCCGGTCTTTGGATCGTCCACAAGCTTCTCGATCCGAGAAACACTGCCCAATGGTCGCAATCGGTACCCGACGAGCTTGAAGTTTAGTTTCTGAATGACGGTGGCCATCAGAAAGAGCGTCTGGCCCCATGCAGCATTGATTTCGGACCACTCAACCTTCTTTTCTCGCAGCCGGCCCAGTCGCAGCCCGTTAATTGTGCCAAAATACCCATCGTGGCCAATGCAAAACACGTCGTTGTACACATTAATTTTCTGTAGCTTGGCCAGTTGGGTTGCGTAGTATTCGTGAGTGGACGTGACTCGGGTATGCTCGTTCATGGATAGACCCAATTGGAGGGCGAATTGGTTTTGTAGACCATAAAACTCTTGTTCCTGTCGGTCTAACGCTTCTTCTTCTTCTTTAAGCTGCGCCAGTTCTGCTTCGGCCTGCTCCCGCTCTCGTTCGCATTCTCGCAGCTGCTCTAGCGCCTGGTTATTTTGAGTCTCCAGACCTGACAGCTCCTTCTCCAGCTCCTCCAAATCTTCGGTTCCTTCTGCTGGCTGGTCTCGGACTTTATTGAGAAACGAAATGTACAAATCCCGCTCATTGCACGAGTCGTCGTACTTGGCCTTGAGCCCGTCCTTCACTAGCTCTGCGCAGTCAGTACAGAGCGGGTAGTCCACGTCTCCCTTCGACGACAACACCTCAAACAAGTTCTCCAGAACGTCTACTCGTTTCGAGATTGAGTTATCAGTGCCTCCACCTCCGCCCCCAACGCCATCAATTGACTCACGTATCGAATCTCGGCGGTCTTCTAACCGTGGCTGGGCCGATGTATTGTGGGAGTGAGCATGCTTCGGTACAATTGACGTGGTCTTGATTGGGATCGACCCCGCCATCAGTGATTCCGTCAGTACTACAAATGACTCTTCAGGGTTTCGAGCGGCAATCGGAGCGACTGTTCCTTGCCACCGAGCTGCCAGTGCGCCCGTATCTCCTCCAGAGACAGCGCCGGTCCTGCTGGCGGCGCCACCAGACCCTCCTCCGCCAGAGCCTCCACCGGCTCGACTAGGGCCATTTTCAGAGACTGTGGGGAGTCTAGCAGGACTGGCAGTAGACTTTGAAAGTGAGGTTCTGGACGGTGATGGCTTAGATGGCGACCCAGCTTGAGACTTTATACTGGCCCCTCGGTGATCTGGATTAGCGCTGGAGTCCTTTTGCCCGAGCAAGTTCAACTGGGCATCTGATACCGACGTTAAAGAGTCGTGAGGTACTAGTGACAGTCTACACCGCTGGCACTGGAATTTCGGCATTGTGTAGTGAGCTAGCAACTGTCAGTTGAGTGTCTGCCAGGGGATGTCCAGTAGTGGATGATCTATTTCTTATCGCGGGGAGTGAGGTCACGTTTTGGTCACGTGCGTAATGTGTATAATGTGTATGGAGTTGAGCGAGGAGACGAAGGCCAACAGATATGGATAATCAGGCTAGGCGCTAAGCAGGCTAGGCGGTACATGGATTATGGCGGCAATTGGCGAGTAGTTGGTAGTTGGCGGTGGCGATAGTTTAATTTCCGCGGCGGCCTCAGCTTAACGCCGGCACAGCCGTCTTTTCAAGCCTTAAACCAACTCCGGCGCACCCTAGAGCCTCACGTAACGCCAGCGCAGTAGCCTCTTCTCAAGCTTTAGCCTAACTCCGGCGCCAGCCTCAGCTCCAGATTAAGCTCCGTCCAAGGCCCCTTGCTCGTATTGCGGATTTAAGCCCCACGAGTGGCTGCAGATCCTTGGAATGCGGCCAATCGGAGCCAAGCTCCTGACGCCATTGTCTGCCCCATCACCGCAACTGAGCACCAGGCCGCCGTCGGCGCCGCCCAGCGCCGCTCAGCACCCTATGTCCGCCAGAATTCCAAACTGACGCAGTTGCATTCGCCACTTAGCCTACCAATCAGTACCTCCGCCGCGAGACCCGCGGATTCAGCGGCTCTGTCATAACGGGCTCGTAGGGCCGCCACAAATCCGCCCGCTCAACCCCATCGCATCGCACCGCCGCATGAAACAGGGTTGCATCACTGCAGGAGATAGAAGCCGTCCAGCAGGAGAGACAAACCACCTGGAGGACACAATGCTGCGCCTAAGAGCCACCGTAAAACACATTTAGTGTTGTGCCATCTCGAGTAAAACCATGTTTCGTACTGTCTATCCACACGACCGGTCTTGCACCGACCACCGAAATTGCTTTGGTCTCAGTAACCTTCCTGGTTCCCTTCCTGGCTCCCCTTTTGACTCTGAGTCCTGAGCCCTGATGTTTCTCCTTCGCTGTGCGGCGGCTGAGGCTCAAGTACAGGATGGCGGGGCTTAAGTCCGTCGAGGGTCAAGTATAAGAACGGGCGGAGAAATCCGCAAACCTTAGAATCCACAACTCAGAGCCTGTGCCAAAACACCAATCTAAGTTACTACTCAACCTCAATCACAATGCCCGCATTTACTGATCTCAAGGGAAAGACCGTCGTCATTGCTGGCGGTGTAAAGAACCTCGGTGCCCTGGTGGCTCGAGACTTGGCTAAGATTGGGTCTCCCAACTTTGTGCTCCACTACCACTCTGCTTCGGACAAGTCTGAGGGTGAAAAGCTGGTAAAGGAATTGGCTGCCGCTGGATCCAAGGCCGTGTTGTACCAGGGCGACCTTCAATCGTCCAAGGCCGCCGCTGGGCTGTTTGATCTTGGAATCAAGGAGTTTGGCAAGGTCGATGTCGCCATCAACACTGTTGGCAAGGTGCTCAAGAAGAGCTTTTTGGAGATCTCTGAGCAGGAGTACGATTCCATGTTCGATGCCAACTCCAAGTCTGCCTTCTTCTTCATTCAGGAGGCTGGCAGAAAGCTCGCTGACAATGGTAAGGTGGTGACCATCGTGACGTCTCTATTGGCTGCTTTCACTGGTCTTTACTCGACCTACGCCGGGTCCAAGGCCCCTGTCGAGCACTTCACTCGGGCTGCCGCCAAGGAGTTTGGAGCTCGAGGCATCTCCGTCAACAACATTGCTCCTGGCCCTATGGACACTCCCTTCTTCTACCCCCAGGAGGGCGAGGACGCCATTGCGTTCCATAAGTCATCTGCCATGAACGGCAAGTTGACTGATATCAAGGACATTGCGCCCATTGTGCGATTCCTCATCACCGAAGGATGGTGGTTCCAGGGACAGACTCTGTTTGCCAACGGAGGTTACACTACCCGATAAGCAAGCCGATTAGTCGGGGCAAGTCTGCAGGTCCAATTGTTGATGTTTACCCGTAGCCATTGCGATTTAAGTTATCAATAAATTGTCTTAGTATAGTAGACCACTGGATAACACTGGATCGCGCTAGATTACACTGGGCCACAGTAGACATCGTGTTAATGTTGACATGCTATGAAGTTTCATGGAATTGTGCTCACATTGGCTTCGCCTGATAGGTTTATATACATTGCTAGTTCTTAGCTTGGGTCGAGGCCCGGGTTGCTTAGACCTGAGATTGATCTGCGACAGCTTCCCCAGCCTCTTCGGCAGCAGCGACCGCCTTGATCATCTCATCTCGTTTCCATGTCGCGTCCGGGTCAATCAATTGAGGCAGCAAATGCCGCCTCATATCTGGCTGGGTCCGCAGAGTGGCTCCCTTGAGTGCATACACAGTTACCTCCGTAGAAGCCTCGACGGGCCCAATCAGCGACACAAACACTGATCCAATTCCTCGCATCGACACCACAGTGCCTCCCTTGTTGATCTCTACCTTATGGGCCTCGTAATGCAAATGGGTCGGCTTCACTAGCGAGAATTGCTTCCGTAGCTGAGTAGTGGTTTTGTGTTCGTCCGGTTGAGGAGTGAGGAACCGTTTGATAGAGTCAATCGACGAAAAAACTTTTGTCTGAGCTTCGTGACCGAACAGCGGCCACGCCACGAGGTGGATATTAGCAGGAATAGGCCGTTCAAACGCAACCACTCCCCCAACACAGATCAATTGAGCATTCCTAGACGCCACAATTCTCGGCAGCCTCCACCTCTGTTTGTCCGACGGCTTCACCAACGGCTTAGGACTCGTCAAGATCTCCCATTTCTTGGCCTCAATTGCATCGTAGACACCAGAGCTGGGACCGCTATCGTCGCTATCAGCAGCGCGCTCCCCAATTGACCCCATATCAATAACGCTCTTGGGCCCGTCGTATCGAACATCTTTTAGTGTCATCCACGGCACGGCCTGGACGCCAGACCACCGGTTCTTGATGTCGGCAGGGGTTGGCGGGGTCAAATTGGGGTGGATTGACCCCCCAAAAGACCGCCCAACCTGCTCCAGCTCGAGCGCAAGCCGGGTCTTGCCCACATTAGTGTACCCCACCAGGTAATTGAGCTTCCCCAGCGCTCCATATAGCGTCCGGTGGCCCGCGCGCTGAATGCCGTTAATCAAAAACACGCTAGTGGGCTGGACTGGCTTAGCATCTGTGCCCTGCTTGGACATCATCTCGTTCAATTGGTCAGTAAAGTATTGGCGCAGTCTCGAGGCAGATTTAGCCATGCCCGGGTCTGAAACTGCCTTGGTGGGAGCCGCTGAGAACGACTCGACCTTGGTCAGCACCCACAGGATACGGTTGTCGTTATTATGGGCAAATTGGGCCAGCTTTTCAAACACTGAGCTGGCGAAATTGCGGGCGTCAATGACGTTGACAATTGTGGCCCCGGGAGGGACAGTCTTTTGGAGATGCTGGAGGAATGCGTTTTCATCGCTAAACGGGGCTGTGAATGGCTCAATTGGGTGCTTCGTTGACGCACGAACACACCGATCACATATTGTCCTTGGGCCGGCAGCAGCAGCCACTTTTCGAGCTTTTTTCTCCCATGGGTTAGTGAGTTTTGCGGGCAATGGCTCTCCCGTGATGCTCTCATCATCCAAAAACCACCAAGACGTTGATTGAGCCGGCTCTTTTGATTTTACGTCAGCTGTTTCTTTAGCATATAAGCTCTTGGACTTTTTAGCATCTGGAGCAGCGTCTTGAACAGCGCCTTGAGAACCCTCCTGACCAATCTCTTGAGCCTCACCCATACCAGCAGGCTCAATTGCACCGGTTTTCTCATCTTGCATGTCCCGGGCTTCAATTTCTGCCAATATCGCCTTCTTCCCCGTGGTATAGTATCTGTCCAGAGCCTCCATGGTGTCCTTTATCGCCTTCTTCCCAATCTCATTCGTGTTGTCTAGGTACTCGAAATATCGGATGCGCTCCGCTTCTTCTAACAAGACTTCCTGCTTGTCTGGATCGAGCTGTGCAAAGAGCTCGCTGAACCTTAGATCCATCTTTCGCCGAGCAGTCAATGTTGGGGGTGATTTGCCTTCACCTGGGGAGATCGCTCCGGGTTCGAACGAGTCTGAAGTATGCAAAGGAGACCCACAGCCGCCACATCTTTTGAACAAACTTTGGGAAAGCTGTGAGTCAGAAACTGAGGATCCAGTGCCGCGACCGGTTACAGGACGACTTTTGCGACCAACGGCAGTTGCACTAGTTGCAGCAGTACGAGTGAAATGCGAGGAACTAGGCGACAAACGGGCAATTGCCGATCTGGGTATTCGAGACCTGCAAACACATCTCCGAATTGGCCTCAGCATGATGTAATTTGGCGGTTGGCTCAAATCAAAACCGCGACCGGCCGAGATTTCATACAATGTACTCAATATTTCAGAAACAAGTTTCACGATTAGCTCAGATTTGACTATCGCTTGATAAGAATTTTTCAGTCACGTGCGGGGGTTGATCCGAGACATGTTTAAGACAAGAGTGAGACATGGCAAGACGCTGACATGCCATCAGGCCCATTTACCGCTACCGCCCGTATAGCTGCTCGTATAGCCGCTCGTATAACGTATTTTGGGTATTTTGGGCTGCCCATTTTCTCGTCTGCTAATTCCCGCGCCATTCTCCACTTGGATGCTGTTAAATTGAAATATTTACATTAACTACTCTTCGTCCTCCTCATCCTCCTCATCCTCGTCTACTTCATCATCCTCATCCTCAATCTCGTTGACCAATTCCTCCAACTCATCCTTCTCTTCCTCCTCTTCATTCTCTTGCTCCATGCTCTCCCGCAGAATCCTGACCTTCTCTTCCTTGATTTCTCTCTGCACAATTGTGAACGCGCCTAGGGGGGTCTTCTCCCATGGCTCATTCTTGAGGAATGCATCGACCTGGTTGTGGTTGAGAGGTCCAAATTGCACTGAGCTTCGCTCGGCTTCAATGTACTTTGAGTTCTGTTCGAGCTTCTCCACGAGCTTTTGAATCTGGCGGTTCAGTTTGGCATTCTTGGTTTTGCGAGTGAATCTCTTGAGTGAGATGATGACCGGGATGCACAGTTCGGGGAACGCAATTGACTTGCAATAAAGAGTGAAAAACTCTCCCAGCAGCTCTACAAACTGCTCGCCAACACCGTCCTGGTACACTCGAGTGCCCAAGTACGACTTTGCGGCTCGAATTGTGTGGTCAAAATCGAGAGCTTTCATCGTGGAGTGTTTTGGTGCCTTTGTGATTGTAGTTGAGGTCAGAATTTCCATCAGCGCAGGGGCCAGTGGGATATAGACGTGGGAATGCTGGGCGAGTCGGATCAACGACCGCACCAAGTAGAATCGGAACGGGAAGTACTGTGGAGTCGGGATCAGGCGCATTGCTCCCAAGGTAACCTGGACCAGGGGGAGAATGAGAGCTTTAAGAGGAGTGTCCTTTCGAGAGTCGAACTGGGCGGAGATGGCCCGGGACCAAAAGTCAAGCGAATGGGCGTACTGCCAGTTGTATATAGTCTTGTACGACTCAGTGGTCTTATTGACGATGCTGGATCGCAAATGGATAGCCAATTGGCGGATAAACTGGAACCCGAGCTGGTAAGATACAGTGGGGTTGAGATTGTACAGGGACGAGATGAGGTTCTTCTGCATGTTAATCGCCGGCATTGAGTGGTAATTGGTTCGACGGGAGTGCTTGACAAACCCTGAGTACGACGCCTTGAGAATGGGTTCCAGCAGCGATTTTGAGTAGTCAGACGCGACCTCTTGCAAAAACGAGAACGCCGCTAACCGTGCAGCATCGTCAGACGACGCCCGGCACAGCACCGCAACCACGGCGGCAATGAGATCCTTGACGATTCGGCGGTGCGACAAAAAGTACGGCATCATTTCACGGGCCGACTTCAAAATGAGACTGACAGTGTTGGAGTCATAATTTCCCGACAGCAAGATACAGATTGCGTCCCCATACGCCTTGAACGAGCTCGACAGGGTCTTGAGCTTCTTGTTTTCCCCGGCCACCGTCTTGTCCTTTTGCAGCGGAATGTGGTGGCGGACAGTTTGGGGAACCTGGCTGAGAGCCAACAGCAACAGCCGATTGAACACCTCGGGGTTTGTCACCACGTACTTGTACTGAGAGTCGGTGATTGAATCGGATTCAGTATTGTGCACGACCGCCGAGAACGCGCGAAGCACCTTTTTGAGCGCTCGCAGCGACCGTTCCTGGGCCAGAGACTTTTTCCATGCATTAACATCTTTGATAGTGATATCGATCTGACCGGCCTGAGCTTCTTCAAGTGCAGCGGCTCCCGACTCGGCTACATCCTCGCCATCCTCGTCCTCGTCCTCGTCATTGTCGTTTTCACCTTCATCTTCGCTGTCGCTGCCTGAGTCGGCATTGAAATCTAGCAAATCCTGGTCATTCTCCTTGAGATACTTGTAGAATTCAGGGTCCTTCTTTGCCAATTCGTCCAATTGGGCCTTGTGGTCGACCGCCTCGTTGTCCGACTCGTCCTCGGATTCGTCGGCGGGTTTGGACTCTTTGGCACCCTTGGCACCCTTGGTGTTCTTGGGTTTGGTGCTTCCGCCTAGCGGCGCTGGCACCTCGAACCCTCCGCCGAGGAAGTCCTCCACAGACATGTCTTCAAACACCTCATTTTGGTTAGCTTTGGGGGCCGCTGCTTCGGCGTCGTCACTGGCTGATCTGGGTCCCTTCTTGCGCTTGGACTGGGACACCTTCTGCTTGTACTTCTGCTCGACCTTTCGCTGATCCAACGTCCGCTTGAGATGGTTCTTTTGGAACTTTTTGGTAGATTTTGGTGCCTTCCCCATTGTGAATTTAGGCGTGGGCTGGTGGAGAGATGATAAGATTTTTCGATTTTTCACCGATTCAAAAAATTCCGAGACATTTCAGCCGCCCCCGCCGCGGCGCGCGCAACAGCCTCTCGGAGCGCGAACAAGTGCTGAGATGTACGCCGAGCCTGAAAAATACGCCGGTGGCCGCTGGGTCTGAAACGAGCCCGTGTCGAGCTACCTGAACCTGAACCTGAACCGCGACCACTTGAAACGCTACCACGGCAGGACGGTAACGAGGCTAGAGCCGGATTCTACTGGCTTCTGAGCGCGCGTTTGTACTGGAGAGCTTCTACTTGTGACGTGCAAGCTGGAATGGCGGAAAATGCCCGAGGAAAATGGGTCTGAACGTGGCCCACCGAGCGTTCGCGACAAGGAAATTAGAGTAGATAGAGGCGGCGACAACGGCGGTGCCAGCGACAGCGATTATGGCGATAGTGGCAGTAGCGGAGGTTTGGCGGAGCTCTCTACAGGCCCCACAGGGCTCGGTGCTGGGACCAGTCCATGGTCTCAAAAGTCAGATTCCAGTGCGCTTGGGATTGGGTCGCCGGGGTCTCTGGCCGGTTCACCAATGAAAAAGCCCCAATCTTCAATCTTGCCGCCAATTACGCCGGGTGGGCCTGAGAGCGGACTGAACATCCCCAAACGACGTCGGCTGGATCAGTCGTCTTCGCCGCTAGTCGACGCCCCGCCGCTGCCCAAAATGCCCCAGGCCAATTCTGAAGTGCGGGCGACTCCCCAAAAGCCTCGGTCAGCGACGAGCCCCGTACAGGCTCGAGTGGTCCCGGCGGTGGGAAAGAGGACGCCGTCGCTACAAGACCGGCCAATTCCAGTTCTGTCACCTCCTCCTACTGAAACTCCCGACCCCACTCCGGGGTCCACGCCGGACGCCGGTGGATCTCGGAGACTGTCTTCGCCATTAGCATCCAGAACACGAGATTGATGAGGGAAATGCAGGACTCTAGGTTGACAGGCAGGATCACAGGTATCAAATCAAGGCAGGTATTTATTAGTTACGACGTATACGATTATGAATAGAGGTTACGGGGATACGGGCTGGGGGCTACGAGCTGGGCTACGGAATACTGGTTACACGTCGTTGTAGACCTAGAGTCGTATAAGGAGCAGGCTAAGGCGTGAGGCAGTGATTAGGCATCATCCAATAGGCAAGTGATGGGTATAAAAGTAGAGCGGGCCACAGAATTCAACGTTTGTCATCATCATTACGAACCCAGCGTTCGTATCACCAGTGCGCCCAATACTCAATGGCCCCAATGGGCCTACTATCACTGATTGCCCCTAATCGTCCCCAATGGCGTATACACTGTACTATCACTGATGCCCTGCCCAATCGCCCCCAATGCCTTGCTTATCACTAATTTCTAGCCTTGTCCCTGCCAAAAATGCTCAATTGAACTCGTCGCCGTGCTAAGCTACTGATATGAGCTTGATAGCTTGAGGCTCATCAAACTACCTCACCAACCATCTTCAGGATGGATTACGTTACTAAGGGCCATATGTACGCGGTGGTTGGGAGCCATGTGCGACGGTCGAGGGCGAAGCTTAGGGCACGTGTCGACGAGGTTGAGTCTGAGCTTCTGTCGCAGCTGGACAACCTAACCGAAGTGGTAGACCGAAATCAGGAGCAGAATGAGGCCCTGCTGACGAGCGTCCAGGGCGAGGTTTTCCGACGGCACGTGGCGATTGGAGGAATTGACCACGAGGATTTGGAGGATCGCCTGAGAGAGGTGGTGGCGGAGACTGACGAGCGGTTCGACAGCCAAATTCGGCGGGTGGACTCTCTTCAGTCTGCGGTGACGACGCTGACTTCCCTTATTGCGAAGAGCGACGTTAGGACTGCCAAGGTGATTGAGGACAGGTCAGGGAGCACCGACAAGCGGATTGCGGCGATGGAGCTTGTGATACGTGAGTTGAAGCTCAAGCTGGACCAGCTGCACAATGCCGAGCGCAAGGGCGAGCGTGAGCTCAAGAGCGAGGGTGAGGGTGAGGGTGAGGGTGAGGGTGAGCGCGAGCAGGTGGCGAGCTCAGGATCCAAATCACCGCTGTCGTTTGGAGATGATATTGAAGACTCTGTGAGTATGAGGACGGCGTTGCCATTTGTTTCTGCGGCCACGGCGGCAGCTGCGTTCCCCCAATTGGTTACCGCGGAGTCGCAGATTGACTACGAGCCCACCAAGAGCGAGACGGCGAGCATCATTGGGACGCTGAATGCGCTGGGAGTCACAAAGCGGGTCAGCGATGTTGTGGAGGACCCGAGCGTGCAATTGGGTGCGGTTCGACAGCTGCTGTCCGCAATCCAGGCCTCACTTATACACGGGCTGGCCCCGTACCGCGACTGGGTGCCATTGGTTGCCCCGCTGCTGCCATTAGGCGTGAGCACCATGCTGGACACGCTGGCGGCTGCATACCCGCGGCCATCTTGGGGGCTGTTTGTGCGGGCTTTTTTGGGCCACATTGAGTACGAAGCCCGCGTGAACAAGGCCCAGGCGGAGTTTGAGCAGTTTCAAGTGTCGAACACCGACACTGTGCGCACGCTGTTTGCCCGGCTGTCGCCGTCAGTGCCATATGTGCGGTCCGCGGCGTCAATAGTGGTGTCACGACTCCAGAGCAACTTGGTGGCAAACGAGACGGTGATGGCGGCACTTGAGACTGTGCCAGAGCTGAACCGGGCGAGTGAGGACGAGAATTGGGTACTGCTGGTTAGCCATCTGGTTCCAGTAGCAGGGGAGGTTGTATTAGACGAGCCAGTGATAGTGTCACCACAGTCGTCAGATGCAGAGCATTAGCACATTGAATTTCACAATTGCGAGTAGAGAATAGCATGATTGCATTGGTAAAGGGTATACGTGGAAGCGTTAGTGCAGCATCACATTTAGTATTAGGGATATCATTACTAAGATTGGATAACATCGAATAGGATTTCAGTACTAAGATTTCAAGCGATTGAGACGGCTGTAGACTGTAGACACTGTAGACTGTAGACACTGTAGACTGTAGACACTGTAGACTGTAGACACTGTAGACTGTAGACACTGTAGACTGTAGACACTGTAGACTGTAGACACTGTAGACTGTAGACACTGTAGACTGTAGACACTGTAGACTGTAGACACTGTAGACTGTAGACACTGTAGACTGTAGACACTGTAGACTGTAGACACTGTAGACACCGTACGACCGCGAGTGCGAGACCCGAGCTTGGCCCCGTGACGTCGCGTGCTGCTGCCGATAACGGCCATGCATCCACCGCCAAGTTCGGCCAATTTAGGCACCCTTTAAGCGCGCCCCCGCCGATCGGGTCACGTGCGGCAGAGCCATCTGGCGGCCGCAGGCGTCTCCGTCCCGATTGTGGTAGCCACTAGGGGGAGGCCACCGCACCAGCAGCAGTCCAGAGGCTAGCTCCGCAGTAGCGCGGCACGTGCGCACTCGCCCTACCAGCGGCCCAGTCCCGCAGTCCTCCATGCTATACACTCAGGTCATATCACGCGCCCCATTACATAAGCTCCGGTTCTCTGCTCCCTCTCTCGCCCTCACCGCCGGATAATTTAGTCCCCGAGGTGAAATTTTTTGGTTCTGGCCGTTTCGATGTGAGACATTTGCAAAAAAAAAGTAACGGGAATAAAAAAAAAATTTAGACTTCTGTCAGTGGAAAAAGCCCAGCATCTTCAGGACGGTCAAGTTTGGGCACTAGATCAGGTGGTTAGAACTGGATCAAAGGACGACAGGGTGTGGGATTGTGTATATCCGAGCTGATAAACGGGTTGCTGGTGTTGCTATAGTTGGTAACTGGCCACAGACCAATAGGCCAAAGACCACAGACCACAGACCACAGACCGACCACAGACCACAGGCTACGATCAGAGTCACGGCAACGGTCACGGCCACGGATCACGGACCCAGGCCAATAGACTGCAAATCGCGGAGACTGGAGACTGGAGACTGGCAGTAGGACTGGACAGGACTGGAGACGGGACACGAGATCGCAGATCGCATTAGACACAGGTTACGCAACGAGACAAATTACGGATAGTCACCGCGACTACCAGCAACTGGATCACCGCGACTCCCAGCATCTGGATCCAGTAGCGGCCAGCAAGTAGAGCAGTGTCACGATTCTGTTTCTGAAGACTCTGTTCTTACAACCCGCTGCTACTGCGCGCTCAGTATCTAGCTGCAGCGAACTGGTTCACTCCGTCGGCTAACATGGCTAGTCAAAATGGCGACCTGTCGCCGGGCTATTCAATGTCTCGACCAAGACCCCCTACCCAGCATGGTGCCGACTACCTAGCAACTTCGCCTCCGCCAATGCCGCAATCAGTGCCTCATGGCGGCATGCTGTCAAGAGAGTTTGTGGCCCGTCGCATCTCAGAAGGAGAGACCGGCCGTCTCAAAGAAGAGCTCAAGTGCCAGTCCTGTGGTAAAGGGTATAAGCATGTGTCGTCCCTGGCCAAGCATCTATGGGAGCACACGCCAGAGTGGAATGTGACATCCAAGCTGTTGATTTCTAAGCATCAGCAGGTTCAATTGTTGGAGGCTGCGTCGATTTTGGTGTCCATGAACGAGCGTGGCGAGGGCGCGTCGTCCCCGGGCGGCCACCCAGGCTCAGTTCCAGGCTCGGTTCCAGGTTCGGTTCCAGGTTCGGTTCCAGGCTCAGTTCCAGGACCGTTTTCGGGTGGAGCCCCGGCCGCCCTTCATTCTACCCCGCCACCGTCTGGGCACCCGGGGTTTATGCCCGCGGCCGCCGCTTCGCCTGGTGGAAATGGAAACAGCAGCCCCTACGGCGGCCACCACTCGGCCTATACCACAATTGGCTCGCCATTTGATCGCTACGACCGCTCAGAGTCGCCATCTCTGGCCGTGCCCACGATTCCCCTTGATACCCGGCGCAATTCAATTTCCAAGTCGCCTCATCCCCGCCGCCATTCCATCAGCCAGCGCCGGACAAGCGTAACCGCGTCCATTCCATCGTCCATTCCCAAGAATTCGCCTGTCGTCACTGACGCGCTCTTCCCGACCAACGCCGAGGATGACTACGAGTCCCTGGCTAGCCCGTACCAGCGAGTTCGACGGATGTCTAATCTGCGACACTTTGACGAGTTTGAAGACGAAGAACGAGAGCGGGACCGAGAACGGGATCGCGACCGAGATCGTGAGCGAGATCGTGAGCGAGATCGTCTCCCCCGACGGTCCGCTAGCCACGAGATTTCCGAGGAGGTGTCTGAAGACTCGCCTGACTCCAACAATAACGACACGGTGTTTGGGGAAATGGAGTAGCGGGTGTAGCGGCAACAAACGATGGGCTCGAAGCTGTTACTCCGTCCGCAATGCTGGTTCGCCATTGGCTCGCACACGAGACACGACTAATGTAACTATACAAAATGTACATATTTATTAGCGCCTCCTAGTAGTGTCGTACTAGGCTCGTATATACATGCGACTACACAATTGCTCGACACATGGTTGCTGCCGAGCAAATTGTCGTTATGCCTCTCCATTCCTAGCTAGCAGCCTCCGCCTCCGCCTCGGGCTCAGATTTTTGGTCTTTGGCCGGGGGCGGGTTCAAGTACTTGTCGAAGGCGGGGTTGTCTACAAACGGCCGCGGCCCTAACAGTCTCACCAAGTCCTCTCGAACAATCACCTCCTTCTTGAGCAACTCCTCTGCTACCTTGGCCACATTGTCCTTGTGCTCTTGCAGGAGCTTTGTGCACTTCACGTGGGCCTCGTCGACAATGCGCCGAACTTCGCTGTCAATCAGCTGGCCAGTCTCCTGCGAGTAAGGCGACCGTGGGTCCTGAGGATCACGGTCAAAGTGGACCTGGCCCACCTTTTCCGACATGCCGTACACTGTTACCATGGACCGGGCCATCTGGGTGACCTTTTTGAAGTCATCTGACGCTCCGAGAGTCACCGAATCAAAATGCAGCTCTTCAGACACTCGTCCTCCTAGCGCCATGGTCATGCGGTCGACAAACTGGTCCTCGCTGAACAGGTAGTGCTCGGGAGGAACGTACTGAGCGTACCCAAGAGCTGCCGACCCATGGGGAATGATCGACA
Source organism: Blastobotrys peoriensis (assembly GCA_003705735.3). Lineage (NCBI taxonomy): Eukaryota > Fungi > Ascomycota > Dipodascomycetes > Dipodascales > Trichomonascaceae > Blastobotrys > Blastobotrys peoriensis. The sequence goes on along the minus strand of PPJJ03000017.1, from coordinate 103,758 downwards.
CCTTGACCAAGGGGTCAGCATTCTCCAAAAACCATCCACAAATTGCGTGGCCCGCCTCGTGATATGCGACAATGCGCTTCTTGTCGGGAGTCAGCACTCGGGTCTTGCGCTCAAGACCGGCAATGACTCGGTCAATTGCTTGCTCAAAATGAACCATCGCGACAACATCAGCGTCCATACGAGCTGCAATCAGCGCCGCCTCGTTGCAAACATTGGCAATATCAGCTCCGGCAAACCCAGGAGTCATGGCCGCCAGCCGGCCCGGGAGCTCCTCGATGGATTTGTCTAGCACAATCTTCTTGAGATGTACCTCGTACACGGCCTTGCGACCTTCCAGATCGGGACGGTCAATGTTGATATGGCGGTCGAATCGGCCCGGACGCATCAACGCCGGGTCCAAAACGTCGGGTCTGTTCGTTCCTGCCAAAACTACTACGTGATCGTCGGTATCAAACCCGTCCATTTCGACCAGCAGCTGGTTAAGGGTCCCCTCACGCTCGTCCATGCCGCCACCAGACACGTTCTTGCCTCGGGCCTTGCCAATTGCGTCGATTTCGTCAATAAACACAATTGCCGGCGCATTTTCCCGGGCCGTCTTGAACAGAGACCGCACTCGAGACGCTCCCACACCGGCAAACATCTCAATGAACTCCGACGCAGACATCGAATAGAACGGAACTCCCGACTCGCCGGCAGTGGCCTTGGCCAACAGCGTTTTACCGGTCCCTGGCGACCCAGACAGGATTGCACCTCTGGGGATTCGGGCACCGAGCTTCTTGTACCGTTCGGGGTCCTTGAGGAACGTGACAAACTCCATAATCTCCTGCTTGGCCTCGTCCATGCCCGCTACCTCATCGAATCGCACCTTGACGTCGGTCATTTTGTTGAACAGTTTTGCCTGGTTCTTGCCAATATTGAAAATACCTCCGGGACCGCCACTGCCACCGGATCCCGGCATTGACCGCCGAATGATCCAAATAATGGCGCCAAACGCCAGCAAACTGGGGACATATGATAGCAGCACCCCAGTATACTTGCCCTCCCGTTCGTACGACACCGGCACTCGGTCTCGAGCCGCAATTCCAAGCGCTTCCTGGGCCTCGTCCATGTGGCGCACAAACGAGTCGATGGACCCAATTGTGAATCCGACGTAGTCGCCGGTGGTGGTCTCCACACGAACTCGTCGCTCATTCACAACAGTCATCTTCCTCGCTAGTCCCCGATCGAGGAAGTCCCGCTTGAACTCCTGCCAGGTAATTTCTCGGTAGAACATGTCGGCAGACCCGGAGCTAGTGAGGTAAAAGAACACTACTGTTGCACCTGTAAACAGCAAGATTTCTCTCATTGACACCTGGAATTCCAGCACCTTTGGCTTCTCATCGCGCCCCCCCTTTCCGCTGCTACCGTCGCGGCCCTTTTCGTTGCCATTGCGGCCGCCGTCACTCTGGTTCTCATGGTCTCGTGGCTTATCGTCCTTGGGGTCGTCAGCAAACGGGCTCTGGGACGATTCTTGCTTCTGTCGTAGCTCCTCTTCGAGCTCCTCGCGGTCCGACCGCTCTCTTCTTAACCGCGCTTCTCGCTGGTATTTCTTGAGTTCGGACAAGTAGTCGTTCTTTGAACTACCACTTCGTCGAGTGGTTCGCCGGCCCTTAGTAGCGTAAGTTCGGCAGATTGGGGTCGCCTGGACCGCCACGGGTCTCAAACAGGCCGCCCTCACGTGGGCAGCCAGCGCCCTTGAGACCCTTGGCAGCGCTGAGGGCAATTTTATCATATTTCGCGGCAAGTGCAGACCGGATTCAGCCAAATTCGCGCCAAATTCACACAAACCCTCACAAATTCCACACAATCGACCTGGTTTTTGCCCACATTCGCAGTGGCAACTGAAATTTTCGGGGCTCAGAAGTCTGGTGGTGGGAGACAAGGACTTGGAAGATGAGAGTGACGGTTGAAGAGGACGTCAAGTAGCGGCTAAGGACGGGCGCAAATAGGAGGCACTGCGCACAATTACTACTGCCAATTGGTTGAGCGCTAACTCCCACCACCACTACCACGCCAGCCCAGCTTGCGCTCAGTGTTTATTCTATTTACCAGCCAATCCTACATCACGTGCCCTACTCGTCATCGTCGTCTGGCAGTGGCTGCTTGAGCACACTTGCTTTCATATGGTAGTGAGCTTTTCTCATTTCCTCGAACCGTCGATGCTTTTCCTCCGCGCTCAATTCGTGCTCGTCTGCGTCCTCGGCGTCGCCTTCACCGTCTTCACCGCCTTCACCGTCATCTTTGCTCTCCGCTTCCTTGATGATTCGATTGTTCTCAACCGTCCCGTCGTCCTTCTTGTACTCGCTCTCTCCTAAACTGAAATCGTCAAGCTCGTCCACTACTAACTTCTTATCGTCTCGAGTCTTGACTGCGTCTTCGTCTTCATCAGGCTGATAGTACTCTGAGTCGCCCACCGCTCCTTGATACGGAGTCTTGGGCTCGGTAATCTTCATGGTCGACGACCGGTCCTGTTCGTTAAGATAGATGTTTGCTTCGTCCCATTTGAGATTAGGATACGACCCCTGGTGCTCAGGATGAGACTTGATTGTGTTGCCCACGTCATTGAGTTTAGCGTTTGCGCGGGTGTTTTGGAGGACTTGTTCTCGATCCAGGGTTTCATAGTTGGAAGACGACATTTCGGGGGAATGGTCGTGAGCCGTCGCGTTTCTGAGGATCGATTTGGGTTTCTTGGCCGACATTTGGTCAGATGGAGCTAAGAACCAGAGGTATCGGGATAAATATGGGGGTGTAAGCGTGATCGTGATCTAAGTCGAATGGGTGTTGGCACTGAGTGTGAGGCGCTAACATTAACCAAAGCGGTGTCAGCTTATGAAACAAAAATGAAAGGAATTATGCTCATTGGAATAAATCTCCATTGGAGTCATTAGGAGTCATTACAGGATAAGTATATAAAGGAGTTACATCTGTACGTTAGTTCCTTAGGCACATAAAGGAACTAACAGAGGTACGTATATTGATATTGAACAAGGCACATTAAGGAACTAACATCCAGAGTGTATACTGGTATAGCCGCGCCAGTCTCCCTACAGCAAGTCAATACTGTTGAGGCTTGTTGCCTATTCCTACGGCTGAAACAAATACCTGTGAATGCTAAACTAGTGAGCCAATGATTCTAACTACTCGCTAGTAGATATCCCACCACGTATCACCTGAAGTTGTAACCAAACAACGTAAAGAAAAACCAAATTGGGAAGAGTCTTCTTATACTCGAGAATGCACCAGTGGCAATCAAGCCGTATACTTCCAGATCCAACAAATACAAATGGTGATAAAATGTGTGTGAGACACGTGACAGGCACGTGAATGATACTGAGACATGCCATTGAGACAAGAGTACCTGCCGCCTGGCTAGCAGCTGGCAGTGGCCAATTGGGAATAGATACTCTATTGCGTATTAGCGTATGATGTGCTTGGCCACTGTATACTCGGCAGTGCACTATATTACTATGCACTTACAACTCGCTACCATTGTATGTAAGCTTACAACGCCATCGTTCACTGTTACATTAGTCAGATCCGCTGGCTGTCGCAATTACTACATGGACTCCTCGTTTAGACACAACTGTGTCTCCTCCGTCAGAGCTAGTCGCAATCAACTTATCCACTTTGTCACCGACCTCCTTGCGCTTGTCCGCATCTAGGGCAGTAATGTAACTGCGAGACTCCCAGTACGGCCAGATTTCAGTGGCCCGGTTCTCCTTCTGCCACTTGAAATGCTTCTCCTGGTATGGCGTCTTGAAGTATGGCTGGTCCTGGAACGCTGCGGGCCATTCCAGTCGTCGATACTGGGGAACGCCGAGATCAAACGAATGAATATACTGAGTGACCTGTTTCTGCCAGCTGGTAGCGGGCAGCCCGTCAATGTCTTCATAATTCCAAATCAGCGCCAATTTGGCCCCGGGTTTCAGCACTCGGCTGATCTCCTTGAGCGCCTGCTTGTTGCCAAACCAGTGAAACGCTTGGGCGATAATGACGGCATCAATTGAGTTATCTTCAAAAGGTAGATTGTAGCTGTCGCCCTGGACAATCTTGACACCCGGCAGCGCGGCCTTGAACGACTTGATCATGCCCTCAGAGGGCTCGACCGCAATCAAGTCATACCCGCGGTCGACAATAGCTTTTGTGAACTTGCCAGTGCCCGCAGCCAAGTCGACGACCTTTGATCTTTTGGAAACCTGTAACGAATTGGTCAAGTACTCGACCGCCTCGGGGATGAAATCGGGCCGCACTTGGTCATAGAGCACGTGGTTCTGGTTGAACGAGCCCAGAGACACTGGGTTGACGACGTTACCGGACATTGCAGCAGTGGCCAGGTCCGGGAGGGGTCTTATAGAGCTTCGCAGTAGGAGTCCGAACGGGAGCCGACTGCGCGAGGTCACGTGAGGCATGTTGGAGGGCAGGGGCTAGCGAGACGTACCAGTGGGCTGAGGAAGAGCGCACCAATGATCAGCTGTAGGTGTCATTTTGTGCACTGGGCATGATCTGATTCTAATCGCACTCAAAGCACCTACAAATGCCTACAAAGTGCCTACAAAGTGCCTACAACACGCCTACAATACGCCTACAATACGCCTACAATACGCCTAGAGTACAGCACAATGCCTCCTTTATATATCGTCGTCACAATTGATTCAATTCACTATCCACTCACCCATCCACTCATCCACCATCCACTCATTACCCTTTCACCCCAGTTCCCACCACCCATTCCCCATTCCCCATTCCCCATTCACCTCATTTACCCCATTCACCTCATTTACCCCATTCACCTCATCCACTCCCAGTCCCCCGCACTCTCGGAGCAATGTTTCCCTAGTCAGTTAAGTCCGCCGGGGAAATGTATGGCCGTACCCGAAAATGAAAAAAATGGGCGCACAATGCAATGTACCCACAACTGCATATCAAGGGCCCACAATGCGTTGACGCACAACGCAGAGAAGTAGGCGCAGACACCCAGGTTCCGCATGATATTGGGGCTGCGCAGAAAGAAGCTGCTGAAAGCTGCTGAAAAGCAACTGAAAAGCTGCCTCAAAGCTATTGGGTAGGCCACTGCAGCACCGCTGCGCTGCTGTACTGGGCAGTGGCACCCAGTTCATAGGCTTCACATTGGCCTGTTCTCTCTTTAAAGTCTATAGGTCCTGGCTTACTGCTTTGTCTGCTTTTCTCCTCAGCAGCACACCTGTCTCACCTGGTTCGTTCCTTCTATCCCGCCCATTACCCCTGCCCTACCCCGTCCTTTCTTCCAATTTTCTCCTTTCTGTTCCCCCTCGCCGGGTGTTTATCCCACTCTACCTTGCCACCTTTCCATCTATCTGTCCCTTGTGTCCTCCGCCTCTCTTCTCTCCTCTCTTCTCCTCCTCTTGCACTCTTGACACTGTTAGCACTCTTTGCATTTTTGCACCTCTCCGTTCTTGATCGTTTTCGTTCCCGTTCGGTCCCGTATGGTCCCTCTGCTCTCTGTAATTTTCCCGCCTCAACCCCTTCATGATCGTTTCGGAACCCTTAATCTCCGCCCCGGCCGGATAATTTGACCCGTTGCGGCCCTATTACCGCTATCGATTCGTGGGGTTTTACTGGGCAAAGGCAACTGCAGTGTAAATCCCCGCTGGCCAATCAACCGCGGCCGGCCTGATTGTAGCTGCAGATTTGTCGATTCTGGGAGGGTCGATTACCCCAATTGGCGGGCTTAACGTCAATCGGATGCCGGCTGCAGCTATGCGGAGCGCCACAAATCAAAATCCTGGGCATATAAATGGGGGGACGGTCTGAAAATTTGCTGACCCCTTGTACCAAACTTTCCGATACTGTACTGTGCTACTGTCTCTATCGCGCTAAACCGGGCTACTCTCTCTATCCCTTGCTACAGAGTTTTTACTGCGCCCGACGACTAATACTCCAAGCCGTTACCTCTCTTTTTAAACAGTTTCCTCGTAATGACCGGCCCTGCTGCTACTGCTGCGGTGGCAGCTGCTAAGGCAGCTGCTCAAACTGCAGTCGCTCCTCCTTTCAAGAAGCTCTTCTCTCTGGCTGGCAAGACCGCCATTGTTACTGGAGGCTCGGGTGGAATGGGACTGTCCATCTCAAGATACCTGCTCCAGGCTGGCGCGTCGCTAGCTCTCATTGACAATAACCTGCCAAAGCTCGAGCCCGCCGCGGCTTCGCTGACCCAATGGCTCAAGGAACAGCCTGCTGAGTCCATTGCCCAGCCAGACACAAAGGAGGACTCCTCATTCGCCCAGACAATCTCGTCGTGGTCGTGTGACATCTCCGACGCGGATCAGGTCCGAGACACTATTGACGCCATCCGATCCCACCACGCTCGCCCTCTCGACGTGCTCATTAACACTGCCGGGTTTGTGGAGAATATCCCTGCGCTAGAGTACCCCGCCGACAAGGCCCGCCGAATGCTCGATGTCAATCTCAATGGTGCCCTGTTTATCGCCCGGGAGTTTGCCCGATCCCTCATTGCCGACAACCACCCTGGGTCGGTCATTCTCATTGCGTCCATGTCTGGATCAATTGTAAACTATCCGCAGCCTCAGGCTGTGTATAACATGTCCAAGGCGGGAGTGATGCATTTGGCAAAGTCGCTGGCCTCCGAATGGGCGATTAATAACATTCGAGTTAACACCTTGAGTCCGGGATACATTATGACCCCATTGACCAAGGCAATTATGGAGAAGGACCCTCAGCTCAAGCAAAACTGGGAATCAAAGGTGCCAATGAACCGAATGGCGGACCCGTCCGAGTTTGCGGGACCATTGATCTTCATGGCATCTGACGCGTCGTCGTATATGACTGGGCATGATATGGTCGTGGACGGAGGGTACACCGTTTGGTAATCTGAATAGAATTGCGATACGATTCTGTGACTGCAGCAAATCACCGTGTCTGCGGCAAAGCGACTGGTTCCTAGTGGCCTGTTTGCATTCTCAAAGCTACTGGTGCAATTCAGTTGCTTTGCTCGTTCGTAGTTGCTAGCTAGAGAGCTATAGAGTATAGAATTCAGTTTGTCGCTCTGATAGGTAGCTAAGAAGTATGGATTCAATTCGTCTCCAAATTCCCAGCTACAAGGAAAAGCTTTAATTCGCCTCCAAGTTCCTAGCTACAAGGTACAATTTCGATTCGTCTCCGATTGCAGTTACAAGGTATACTTTCGGTTTGACTCATGATCGCTAGCTACAAGGTGTACTTTCAGTTCGTCTCCTAATTGCTATAGACTAGCAACAGCAGCTACGTGGCTACTGTACTGGTATTTGCCAGGTTTCATGCACCACTTCATGCCTTTCGGCCCTCTGCATCAATGTCGTCAGGGCCCGCCGTTTGCCCGGCTTAATAAATCTTCTTCTTTTCGTCAATTGAAATTCGTCCCGCTCCACTGTTGACCAACAAAATCAACCCTCCCACAATACTCAAAGTCTGGAAGTGCTCGTATCGCAAAAAGTCCCGGGTCGGGTTGTGCGACGAGTACCGCCAGTACGGGTTAGAAATGACATTTTGGAAAAACAGCAGCACGCCAAGGAAGAACGCGGACAGACGCGCCTTGAGGCCAATCACTACGAGCACGCACGCCGCGAGTCCCAGCAGGTTGAAAAAGGACGACACCAACGTCCACTTTTTGGCGACCATGTACGCCATAAACAGGAATACCAGCAGAATGCGGCCCGTCAATTGCAGGTACTTTGACTTGTCCTTGTCCTCAATCATCGGCAGTCCAGGCAGACTGAGAGCGCGTCGGTCATGAGCAAACGCGTCGGACAGCACCACCAGCAGGCCGCCAATCAGCGACACGTTGCGGAAGAAGAATTGGAAATTGAACATGAGGCCATATACCAGCGCCTGAGACACCACCACAAACAACAGCGACCCCACCCCGTACTCGAGGCGGCGCTTCAGAATCACCGACAGCGACCCCGTGATCATGCACACAATGTTGATGAGAAAGAACAGCACCGTCAGCACGTATGGCACGTGGCGCACGTTCCAAACAAAGTTGACCTGGTCGCGCCATTGGGTGATGATGCGGAGCGAGTCCTCCAGAAACGTGACCACAATCAAGAATCGCCCCAGCACTGGCAGCACCGGCTTGACTGGCCGCCCTACGACCCCCAGCAGGTTATCAATCTTCTCCGCCACTTCCTGGCCCGTTTTCAGGTATGCCTTCCACGCCGGCCCCTCAGATGGCCCGTACCCAGACGACCCAGACGAACTCGAGCCGCCTCCAATTCCTCCTCCACTGTATGCTGAGCCTGCGGGGACCGCGTACCCCGGCGACGAGATGGGCATGCCCCCCGAAGACGACTGTCCAAATCTACTAGTCATCACGCCAACAGTCCAAACCGTGAGACAGACTTTGTGGCCAATTGGTGTTCAATCCAAGGCGGTTCAGGTGAATGTGAAGATTTCGATGAGGTGTCAATTCGTAGTTAACGCAGGGAGCAGCACGGCTCAGAGCAAGGCAGGTGAGCAGGGAGATGAGGCAGTTAGAAGCCGAGGAAAAGGGCGGGAAGAGGGAGCGAGCGAGAGGAGTGGGAAGCGGGGGCGGTCAGGTGACTATGGGTAGATAGCAGACTTTGAGAGTCTGAGGTGGTGTGGTGGCCGGTTGAGGTTCAATTGCGCTGATTGGGTATGCTAGTATGGCTGCCCAGGTTGCTGCTCTGGGTGTCCTAATACTGCTGCTAAAATGCCCGTATCGATCTTCGGCATGTCACCCACCGCACTGCACCAGTGAAAAATCCAAAAATGAGACGCGCCGCGATCTCCTGCCGACTGAGAATTTGGGATTGCCAGAAACCATAGAAACGAGCTCAACGAAACCTGAGCAGCTGCAATTCGAAGAACGACCGAAGTGGATCGATTGTTACGTCACGTGTGCTCTCGTTACCCAGTCTTCTACCAAATCTGCTACCTGGCTGCCTGACTTTTGACTCCTGACTCCTCCCTGCCTGCTCCCTGAGACTCTGTTCGTACTTGTGGCTACGCTACAGTCTGTACAGTCGCTTCTTGGTTGCTTCTTGGTTGTTTCTTGGTGGCTTCTTGGTCGCTTCTTGGTTCATCGCCTTACATTGCTCTACATCGGTCTACCCTCCCCCCCCCCATCCCGTGATGTCGAAACCTTTGGCGGCTGACGACGTGACGTCGATTGTGATCGAAACTGGCTCCGCTAATACTCGGATAGGCTTCTCCGGCGAATACTCGCCTAAATACTCAATCCCCACCGCGTACGGGAAAATCGCTGCAGAATTCTCCCCCTCATCTAAAGACCAGTACGTGTTTGATCATGTGCCGGTAAACACCCCTCAGTCTCACAAAGACATTTACTCGCCGCTGGTCGACGGCTGCGTCCAGGACTGGCCCGGCGTGTCAAAGCTGTGGCAGTATATTTATGACCAGAAGCTGGCGCTTGACCCGCGAGAGCACCCTCTGGTGACCACCGAGCCCAGCTGGAATCCGGTCGAATGCAAGCAAAAGGCCCTCGAAGTCGCCCTAGAAGAATTGCAGGTGCCGGTGTTCTCCCTGGTCAAGGCCCCGCTGTGTGCGACCTACGAATCAACCAAGCCCACCGCTCTGGTCATTGATGTCGGAGCTGCGGTGGCGTCGGTGACTCCTGTGGTTGACGGCTATGTGCTGACCCGAGCCGCTATGCACTCGCGGTTTGCAGGCGACTTCTTGAACGCCCACATTGTGTCGTACCTTCAGACCCAGCGGGACTTATCCATAACCCCGGCATACGAGGTTGCCAAAAAGTCAGTTACCGACCCGGGCCAGTCCGCGACCCCTACCCTGCGAAAGTTCGAGCCCGGGTTCATCACCGAGTCGTACCACACGTTCCAGATCCAGCGGGTTCTGGCCGAGTTCAAAGAATCCACGTCCCAGGTTGCCGATGTGCCGTTTAACCCCACCACTCTACCGTTCTCGCGAGTGCCGCCGCGGCCGTTTGAGTTTCCCACTGGGTTCAACATGTCATTTGGACCGGAGCGGTTCAGTACCACCGAGCCGCTGTTCAAGCCGGCGCTGTTCCCACTCCCGGGTGGGCCGTCGTTTGAGAATGCCCAGGGATTGGGAGACATGATCTACGGAGCGCTTTCTAAGGCCATGGACGCGTCTGCTCAGAACGCAGGAGGGCTTGGGGACACCTATCTCAAGGGGCTTCTGAGTAATGTCATTGTAGCGGGCGGTACATCGCTGCTGCAGGGATTTACAAACCGAATTGAGTACGAGTTGGGTCAATACTTCCCGTCGTTCCAGCCTCGGTACACGGTGTCGCCTTCAGCAGCGGATCGAAAGTCCATGACGTGGGCGGGAGCATCCATTTTGGCGAGTTTGGGCAACTTCGATTCGAATATTTGGGTGACCAAGCAGGATTATGAGGAGATTGGAGCGGGCAATTTGGCGGAGAAGAGATTCAGGTGAGCATTGAACGAAGTCCTATGCGAGCCTAGCTCCCCGAGGTGGATTTAGTCCGTGAGCCTGCTATCACAAAGATGCCTCTCCTTCCTCACTTTCATAGCACATCGTGTACAACTAATCGACGACTTACGACCTACCTTCATGCTGAACAGCCTAGTCATTAATTATGCATATTACACCCACAGCACATGTGCCAGTTGCTCTGTGCCAGTTGCTCTGACTCGCCCCGTTCGAATTTGGCAGCACCTGCCCGTTCTCGTTCTCGTTCCCGTTCTCGTTCCCGTTCCCGTCATCCTCAGTCCTCATCTTCGTCCAGGTCCTCTTCTTCAACATTAAACGGAGCCGAAACTCCTACATCTTCAAACTCGTCTTCATCATCCTCTTCATCTTCATCCTCGTCCTCTTCTGCTTGCTTCTTGGCCAATTCCGCATAGTACGCCGCCAGAGTCTCTTCGTTAGCTCGCTGCTCTTCAGTGGTTTGAGCCTGGTCGCCCTCAATTGCGGCGTCTTCTGTCTTGATCGCAGTGCTGCTAGCATTTCCAGCATTGGCGCTGGCTGTTGTGGCCACGCCCTCCTGCTGACTGCTATCAGTGAGCGACTTGCCCACGGTAGACTCGACGTGCCAGGTGGGCAATGCGTTCTCTTCGGCCAACCTGGTACGCTCCTCCTTCTGCTGTCGCTCGCGCTCGGCAGTCTCCTCAGACGATGTAATTGACACCCGCAATGGCGCCGCCACCAAGTCTCCAGGCCGCGACTTGGCAGTCGGAAGAGCGCCTCGGGCATCCGCAGCAATTGACTGGGGTCCTTCGCCAGGACGTCCACCCAGTGGCCCCAATCCGGGGATGGCGGCTTGAGTTGGCGGGGGAACTGCGTCCGCCAACGACGATTGAAATGTGTTTTCTGGAACCACCATGTCGTCGACAGTCTGCAGCGCGTCAATGATAGGTTGGATCTGGGTCATGAGGAATCCCAGCCGGTCCTGAGTAGCCTGGGATTGAGCCGAGGTGTCGTCTTCTCGTAGCACCGACCCACACACTTCACATATAAACGCATTGCGGTCGGGAGAGAAAAGAGACACTGCCTCAATTGTCGAGTACCGTGCCTTGCAGGTGTCGCAGACGTACCCTTGGGGCTGGGCCTCGTTACCAGTCTGTTCCTTCAATCGGTTGACGATTGTATGCATTTTCCACTTGATTGCGTCGATTGTCTCGGTGTAGTGAATGTAATAGTACGTCTTTGAGATTGGCCGCAGCCCGGGGCCCTCCTCCTTCTGAACGTGGTCCGTTACTAGGTGGTCTTCCTTCAACTTAGCACAGACCCCGCGAAGGTCTTTTCGTTGAATGCCCAACAGTTGTGATAGTTCATCGTCAGTTAGCACTGAATGAATCAAAAGCGCGTCGAGAACTAACACCCCTCTCAGGTCACAGAAGCCACGAGAAACATGCTGAATCAGTTTCTTGACCGTATCCATCCGACAACTTTTACGCCGTAGGTTGTTGCTAGTGCTTGCTAGCGCTTGTTATCTGATCAGGCCGCTAGCGCTTCCTGTAGTCTGCCCCGAAGCCTTCTAATGCCCCTGTAGTTTGCCTGCAGTCTTTCCACCTTCCGTTTTCACGTCCTTGCACAGCACTATTGCTCTAACAATTCTGTTCTCCGCCCCTTGTCGTCTAATCCACGTAGTCGTAGTGCTAGTAGTGGCCTCGGAGCCTGTCTTTTTGATCTGATCTGGTGAAATTCCGACGTTTTTCCCGCCGCGCAGTGAAAAATTCAGCTTCATCTTGTATGATCAGACGACTGATTTCGACAATTTCGACGAGTAAGAGTCACGAGTTTGGGATAGTTCGAAGGGCAATGAGCGAGAGTCTAAAACCGCAGAGCCAGGCAGCCGATGCCGCAACACAGGCCACTTCTCAGCTTGAGAATCGGTCTACTGAGTCCGCACCAAGCGCAACCAAGCCGCCAAATGCCCCCAGGCCCTCTAAGCCTTCCAAAGACTCCAAGGCCGCTGCTGGGTTTACGCTGAAAACTCCAAAGGGAACCAAGGACTGGGCTGACAAGGATATGACTGTGCGTCAGGCCATCTTTGAGACGCTCACCAAGGTCTTCAAGCGCCACGGTGCAATCACTATCGATACCCCAGTGTTTGAACTTCGTGAGATCCTCTCTGGAAAGTACGGGGAGGATTCCAAGCTAATCTACAACCTCGAAGACCAGGGCGGGGAACTAACGTCGCTGCGCTATGATCTGACGGTGCCATTTGCCCGGTATGTGGCTATGAACGGAATCCAAAACATCAAGCGGTACCACATCGCCAAGGTGTACCGTCGTGACCAGCCGGCCATGACCAAGGGACGAATGCGGGAGTTCTACCAGTGTGATTTTGACATTGCCGGTGTATATGATCCCATGGTCCCAGATGCCGAGATCCTGTCGACGGCTGTTGAGGGTCTCACCGCGCTCCAGATTGAAGACTTCACCATCAAGGTCAATCACCGCAAGATTCTGGACGGCATCTTCCAGTACTGCGGAGTGGCGGAGGACGATGTCCGCAAAGTGTCGTCCGCAGTCGACAAGCTCGACAAGCTGCCGTGGGCCGAGGTAAAGAAGGAGATGGTAGTTGAGAAAGCCCAACCCGAAGCGGTTGCTGACCGAATTGGCGAGTTTGTCCAAATTAAGGGCGCGTTCCAGGAGGTACTGGAGAAACTAGAGGCCAATGCTGACCTGGCCAAGGTAGAAGCTGCTGCCCAAGGAATTGCCGATATGCGTACGTTGCTGCCTTACCTGGAAGCGTTTGGAATCACAAAGTACCTGTCGTTTGACCTGTCGCTGGCGCGAGGGCTCGATTACTACACCGGGTTGATTTACGAGGCGGTCACCGCTGCCTCAGCACCACCTACCGAGACAGAGAAGGCAGAAAAGGCCGCCGCTGCGGGCGGGAAAGGGGGAGATAAGAAGAGCAAGAAGTCTAAAGACGTTGGTGCTGACGAGGACAACTCTGAGAATGTAGGTGTGGGCTCAATTATGGCCGGTGGTCGATACGATAACCTCGTGGGCATGTTTGCGGGGTCTGAAAACTCCAAGAAGAAGAAGAAGGACGTGTCAATTCCTTGTATCGGTGTATCGTTTGGAGTCGAGCGACTGTTCTCGCTCATCAGCGCCCGACAGGCCCTGTACGCCAAGGTGCGTCCTACTTCCACCCAGGTGTTTGTGATGGCGTTCGGCGGAGGCCCTCAATGGGACGGGTTCTTGCCCCAGCGCATGGAGATTGCTGCTAGGCTATGGCAGGGGGGAATTGAGGCCGAGTACATGTACAAGGCCAAGCCGAAGTCGCAGAAGCAGTTTGAAGCGGCCGAGAAGGTTGGGTGCCCGTTTGCAGTGATTTTGGGCCAGGACGAGTATGCCAATGGGGTGGTCAAGATTAAAGAGCTGGGACTAGGAGAAGATGCTGACCGGGGCGTGGACGTGAAGGTGGACGAGATGGTCAACTACTTGAAGAAGAAGATTGTGACGCGGAAGAGTTTAGATGGGTTGAGTTTGTTGAGTTTGGACTAGTAGGCGGTCCTTGTCGAATTGAACTAGAGGGCGTCTAAATGACATGAGCTTGTGACAGATCGCGCTCCGGCGTCTATTGGTATTAATAAATTAGCATCTATAATGTACTTTATGGCCGCCTCTTGTGAGGCCTCCTTATGGCCCCCTTGTGGCACCCCAAGCCCGCCGTCTATCGTCTTCCGGCTACTTGCCATAATCGTGGGACCCGTAAAGTCACTATGAATGTCTCCTTTGGAGGCGCACTGCCTTCTTCTGATGGGCCACTAGAGCTGAGAGCTGCTCGGGGCCGCCGGCCATTGTATTCGTACTTTGGACTATCATCGTTGTTTTGGCCCGCCAACTGCCCTGCCAGCGCAGCGTGGGCCAAGTGGACAGCATGACGGCCCTTACGTGGCCGGGATCCAGACCCCACATTGTCGTCAGCTTCGTCGTCCGAGTCCTCGATTCGGGCCTCCCGTCGCAGAATTTCGAGATTACGGTCAATTCCACCAGGAAGCACCGCGTTATACACTGGGGTTCGAAATGTCCGCACCGCCTCCTTGAGATCGGGAAGAACAGGTCCCCCTCGCCGGCCAGTACGGCCCTGGCGCCGTTTTCGTCGCGAATCTCGGTCTCGGTCCTTGTCCTGGCGGTCAAGTTCTGCCTCGGCAATTTCTAATAAAGACGGGGTATAATCCTTGACCGCAATTCGCGGTCTCAGGTAGTCTGACAGTCGGACCTGAGGGCAGATTTCGCGGCGAATGTCCTCATCCTCCACAGGCTTGCCGTCGAATCCATGGCCCACTAGTAGCAGGGACTTGGTATACATTTGAGTCTGCTCACGAATCGCATGAGCAATTGCAGTGATAAACTCTCCCGGTAAACTGAGGTCGCTGCACATGACGTGAGCAAATTGCTCGGGCTCGTTCTCGGGACAATTCATGTCCCATTCAAACTGGTCAATCAGGTTATGCTGGCCGATCGTAATATCGAGCTTTACCAGTATTCTCATATCGTCGTCGCGATCAAACCCATGTGCTGCGAGAGCAGATCCACTGCTGTTCCCGTTGCCGTTTCCATTTTCCGGCTGCTCCTCGCTACTGAACACATGGGGGTGGTAATCGTTAATTTGTTCGGAAATGGCCTGAACCACCTGGGGCGCGTAGCTAATTGGGATGCCGAAATCATCCAGCAGGTTTTCGGTAAACTGGGCCACACTGACTCCGCGCTCGTTCAAGTTCCATGTGAACGTGTCGCGTAACCTGTACTTTTCAGAGTCAAACTCTACCCGCACAGGCACCAACAGCTCCGGGGCGTTGGCAACCAAGTCCTCCTGGTCGTCAGTCATTACCAGTTCCTTAGACTGGCGTTTGAACCGCTTGCGTTCATGGGGGTATATTAGCCGAGGCTTAGGAACAGTGGTCCATCCATTTCCATATCCCTGGTACCCCTCTTGGAACACGACATTAGGCTGGTTCTGGCGTAGGGCCCGCAATTGGCCGAGGTAGTCTACTTCAACTTCTTTTTTGTGGAGCAGCGCGTCTCGTTGGTGTTCTCGCTGCTTGAGGATTTTGTCGTATTGCGCGTCCTTGATAACGTTACCTAGCAACCGAGCATCCTGGCGTACCTCGGCAGCCTGTTGAGGATCTGTCGAGTTTTCGTCGAGTTCTGTCTTGAGCTTGTTGGCCACTGTCAGCACCTCATCTGGAGACGAGTATCCGACCGGCGGGATAGGGGCGCTGGGAGGAGCTGCTGCTACTTGAGACCCAACCGAATTTGCAACCTGGGGAGACTGAACCGGTTGAATTTGGTTCTGTAGCATCGTCTGTTGTTGGGCCTGGAGTTGGTGTTGTCTCAGAACTTGCTGAGGCGGGCCCTGTGTACCCTGGGGCCCCTGGGTGCCTTGGGGACCTTGAGGGCCTTGACCAGCTTGTGGAGATTGATGTTGTGAAGACTGTTGGTGAGTCTGTGGCTGTTGTGGCAGCGGCTGTTGTTGTGGTTGTTGCTGGTACTGAGGGAACGCCTGGCCTTGACCAAATTGGCGCTGCTGCTGCTGTTGAAGTAGCTGTTGCTGGAACTGCTGCTGCTGCTGCTGCTGCTGCTGCTGCTGTTGGGGCTGAGGCTGTTGTTGTTGTTGCTGCTGCTGGTACCCCTTAGCCTGAGGCTGGGGCTGGAATTTGGCTCCTTGGGATCGCATTATCGCGTCTTGGGTGGGTGTAGACGGCGAGCTGTCGTTGAAAGCAAACGTATTACGGAAGTTATGCCCCTGGCCAGAGTTACCCTGGAATTGCACGCCAGGAGTTCCTTGAGACCGCTGGCCGCCAGCTCCAGGCACTGGAGAGAACTGTTGTGGCTGCTGTGGCTGCTGCGGCACCTGATTAGCGAAATTCTGTCCCGACTGCAAGTTCATCGCGCCAGGAATTGATTCTGACAAGTTGAAATTGTACTGGTTCGGCTGGCCGCCAAACTGGTGGTTTTGAAACGACATTTCAGTGTCGCGACGTGAAGTAGACAAGCTGAAGAAATCAATTCGAGAAGGGCATGGTGCTTCACCGTACAACTGTTTCAGCCGTTTTGTCCCAACGAAAAATAAGGCGGCGCTCGCGAAACCGCCGTGGATGGTGAAGAGACAGACAGCAGGAGGTCACGGCCGAAAGCTACGAGACAGTGAGTGTGCAGTAGGCAAGACTAGCAGTCAGAGATTGCAGACACAAAGCGTATAGCCACTGAGAGACAGTACTAAGCGCACAGCCCAGTTGGTGACGTTCGTCTCGATCGCTTAGTACTAGCGGGTGCTTTTGAGATGCCTAGTTACAGTGAAAAAGACAAGCCGGAAAAACGGCGTGAAAGCGTGCGGGCAACCGCTGGCAATCGAACTGCCCAGATGGGAGAATATGAGACCAACAAAAAGAAGCTCAAGGAGTTGCTGAACAAGAAAAAGAACCTGGATCGCGAATTGAATACTTTGGAAGAAGATATTTTCCGACAAGAAGGCGTGTATCTAGACGAGACTCCGAATGGCAATGTGGTTAAAGGATTTGAGAACTATTTGAGATCGAATCCCAACAAGCGGAGACTGACGTTGTCAGATCAGGACCGGATTTTTTCACTGTCGTCTGCAGTGTTTTTGAAAGCAAAGATGCGAGATGAAGAGGACGAAACCAACTCGCGAACGAAGTAAGCGCCTTGGGTTTACGAAAGCGTGTCAGTGTACGCCAGTCAGGGCCAATTCCAATACCTGGCCCAACAGATTTCAGCAGCGTTGGCTTAGCGCTCTTGTTCAATACCGCTCTCCACCCAATTCTTGTGATGCTGCTCGTCACTACGCGATGCGTTTCTGCTACTGGCTTTGCTATGCGTAGTGGATCTACTGTTTGCACTGTTAACGTTAGCGTTGCGTGTACTGCTTGTTCTTGTACAGAGGATGCTTGCAGTATCAGGATACTAGCTTGCTTCAGTCGCTTTGCTAGGGACTACGATCGATAATCTGCGTTAATCGAAATATATTCGTGGCTCAAGTCACAAGTCCAGAACGTACTGCTTTCGCCCTTGCCAGTACCCAAATCGACCAGAATCTCCAAGTCTTCCAGGGCCAGGATCTCACTGGCTCGCGCTTCGTCCACAGCCTCCGGCTCACCATTGACAAGCAATTTGAGCTCAGCGGTGCCGTCTGTAGGCACAAACGACACTGAAGTCTTGAATGGCTCTACGGGAATGCCTGAGTACCCCACGGCGCACAAGATTCGGCCCCAGTTTGCGTCCTTACCGTACAGCGCAGTCTTTACCAGCGACGACGTGGCTACAGTCTCGGCAATCTTCTTGGCTTCTGCATACGACGGCGCGTCCACGACATTGATGGTGACGAATTTAGTTGCGCCTTCGCCGTCGCGGACCACCAGCTGCGCCAGCTGCTGGGCAAAGTCTGTGATTGCGTTTTGGAACTGGTCGAAGTGAGCCGAATCGGTGTCAATTGCTGGGCCACCTGCGGCTCCGTTGGCTAGTGCCGCAATTGTGTCGTTAGTGGACGTGTCGCCATCGACTGAGATAGAGTTGAAACTGCGGTCAGCTGCATACGTGAGCGCCTTGTTGAGGGCCTGGGAAGTGACGGGGGCGTCTGTAACAAAGAACCCAAGCAATGTAGCCATATTTGGGTGGATCATGCCTGCGCCCTTAGCCATGCCAGCTAGTGTGTAGTTGTTACCGCCAATAGTAATGTCTCGAGACGTGAGTTTGGGGAACGTATCGGTAGTACAGATCGCTTTGGCGCATTGGAGCCACGCCTGGTGGTCTGAGCCAAGGTTTGACTTGGCCAGAGTAGGGATTCCCGCCAAAATCTTGGAAATTGGCAGCTTTTGGCCAATAACGCCAGTCGACATGACTATAGTCGACGACAGGTTAGCCGACGACCCAATCTGGTCGTCGGTGGCCTTGCACATGGCAATGGCGTCCTGTAATCCTTGGTCTCCAGTAACTGCGTTGGCGTTACCTGCATTGATTACAATTGATCGAATGTCCTTGCCATCATTAGCAGTCAGCACCTTTTTGGAAATCTGTACTGGTGCCGCCTTGAACACATTAGTAGTAAACACTGCCGCCGCCGAGCAGGGCTCGTCAGACGTAATCAGCGCCAAATCAGGCTGGGTAGGATCTTTCTTGACTCCGCAATGGATCCCGCCTGCCCGGTATCCCTTGGGGTAGGTGCCCGACTGAGGCACAAACCGGTCGTATTTTGAAGCAAACCGCCTAAACACTACGGTCCCGGCTTTGTTAGAATGGGCCACGCCCGCAGCCAGCTTATTCTTCCACATTGCAATTGGCAGCTTGGAAAACAAACTCAGCACTAAAGGTCACGGTAGAGAGTGCAGGAAAGGAGGGGGGAATGGGATCCTTATATACCGCACCTGATAAGCATGAGTGCTTTTCAGTCGTCCAACACCGTAGAGTCACTGGCGGGTCGCGGATCTGATCACGTGCCGCACGGCTGGAGTTTTTTTCAGTCCTTTTCCTCGCCCTCGGCCTCCCAAATTTCAGCGCGGCTGTGCGCGTGAGTGCGGCGCGTCCAGCCCAGGGTAACTCGCTGGTTTGGGCATTTTCCGATCAGTTGCAACTTTTCAACACACACTAGCAACATGAGCACTACGCAGGCCCCCGAAGAAGGTGAGTGAGAGAGGCGAGATTGGGTGTTTGGGCGGAGTCTCCAGGAATTGCGCTGCCTTGGTGGGCGGTAGGCTCACGCACGTGACTGGGGTTGGGTGGAGCGACACTGTCGATTCGGTGCGATGTGGGTTTCGGTTTCGCTTCCCCGTCCGGAGGCCCTTGTGGGTCTTTGTCAGTTTGCATCAATTGGTACTCCGCATTGTGCTACCGGGCAATTTCCAGTCTGCGTTCAGTCCGCACCGTATCTGTCAATGGATGGCATGCGCGCTGAGCCATGGTTCCATGGTTTGCGGGTTGCTGGTGGCTCTGAATCTTGTTGTTCTCTGCCGATGCTAACTAGATTATACTATCGCTAACCCCGATGTGGTTACCAAGTACAAGGTTGCCGGAGACATCTCGGCCAAGGTCCTTGGAAACCTGAAGGCTCTTGCAGTGGCTGGAGCAAAGATCATTGACCTTGTTGTAGAGGGAGACCGTCAGTTGGTGGAAGAGACTGAGAAGGTGTACAAAGGCAAGAAGATTTCTCGAGGAATTGCGTTCCCCACCTCGGTATCGCCCAACAATGTCGTTGCGCATCTGTCACCTTTGGCTACCGAGCCCGAGGCCCAGTGGGCTTTGAAGGACGGCGATGTGGTCAAGATCACGCTGGGAGCCCAGATTGACGGGTTTGCGTCGGTATTGGCTGACACGATTGTGGTTGGTGGGCCCAAGGCAGCATCTGCTCGAGCTGCCGATGCGATTGCTGCGGCATGGTATGCCAGCGAGGCAGCACTACGTACCATCCGTCCCGGAAAGAAGAACTGGGATGTAACCAAGGTCGTGGACAAGGTTGTAGGCGAGTACGAGTGCGCTGCTCTAGAGGGCATGCTGTCTCATGATCAGAAGCGCAACGTGGTCGATGGCAAGAAGCGAATCATTTTGAACCCCACCCCTGCGCAGAAGCAGGACTTTGAGACGGTGACGTTTGAGGAGGGTGAAGTTTACGGAGTCGACGTGCTGGTGACTTCTGGAGATGGACATGTCAAGCAGGGGGAGAAGCCCACCACTGTGTTCAAGAAGAACGACATTACATACCAGCTCAAGCTGCGAACTTCGCGCATGGTATTTTCGGAGGTGCAAAAGAAGGCTGGAGCGTTCCCGTTCTCGCTGCGAGCATTGGAGGATGCAAAGAAGGCTCGACTGGGTCTTCAGGAGTGTGTCAACCACCAGCTGGTGACCCCGTACGAGGTTCTGTTCGATAAGGAGACCAACGTTGTTGCGCAGTTTTTTACCACCATTGCGCTAACCAAGACTGGTAATCTCAAGCTTGCTGGATCGCCGGCCCCTGAGCTCACCAGTGACAAGAAGATTACCGACAAGGACGTGTTGGAGCTTCTTTCCAAGCCGTTGAAGACCAACTCCAAGAAGAAGAAGGCAAAGGCCAAGGCCGAGGAGGCAAAGGAGGCCTCGGCCTAAGCTTAGGAGTAGCAGGACCGTGAGCCGCTTCATGCTGGAGTAATGTAAGACTGAAATAGTTAGAAAAGCATTAATGACGGGCCATCAGTGGTAAGCAGTCGGTAAGCAGTCGGTAACGAGCAGCTAAGCAGCGCTATCAATATCTCGTGGCAGCGGTAAATAGGTTTTCGTCTGGTGAAGACATGGACGGTATGTTGTGACGTGTCAGCAATTCAACGACAAAGACCATGAGTCGCAGAAAAATGTTTGGTCTGCCGTAATTTACCTGCGTCCATTCCACTGAATCGTGTATATTCAATCTAGCTACATCGACTCAGAATTCATTCTAGCTAGATCGACTCTAAATCCATCCACTGAATCGAATCTAAATCCATTCGGCATCTATTCCATCCCTTCTATTCCATCCATTATTCCCTCGATCGCGATCGTATCCATTCCCTCACCCTCAACAATACCTACAATCCCACCGTGTCCACTCTCATTGATTGTCCTCTCTGCCTCCCTTCTTCCTTCTCCATTGGCTCCCATCTCCCCTCCTCCTCCGCCTCCATTGCCTCGGCCCCTCCTCCACCCCCCCTATTTCACCTGCTCCCTCTACTCCCATTTACATCACCTCTCCGTTCTCTCCCATCTCCCATCTCCCATTTCCCATCTCCCATTTCCCATCTCCCATTTCCCATCTCCCATTTCCCATCTCCCATTTCTCATCTACATTTCCCATCTACATTCCCCTCTCTTCTATCCCACTCTTCCTAGTTCCATCTCCCAACCCCTCCCCGCTCGTCTTGACTGCCACACGCCTCTACTGGTAGTTCCCAACCACTTTGAGGACAGAAATTTCCCCCTTGCCAGGAATTATTTCTTTGCTCCCGTCAATACTTTCTCTTCACTTTGTCTTCCGGGCGACCGGCGCGAAAATTCTACCCCGCGTCAATTGGAAATCCATCCACTCACGCTGAGGTGTCGTGTGTAACGCCTCTTGAACCACTGTGGACGACTGTGGTTTGCAATGTCCGGGACTTCCCAGCTACCAGTCGACCGCGACAATGGCAATGGTCGATTTGAAGCGGCCATTCGCGAAAACAGCTCGGAGCCAAACAAGTTCAAAATTGTCATCAAGCAGCGGTCCGGCGGTGGAGGCGCTGGCACTGCGGCAGCGGCCGGGACAGAGCCTGGGGCTGGTGGAGAAGGTGATGGTGCCAATGGACTGTCGCCGTCGTCCGGGGCTCCAGATTCATTGCCGTCGCGTAAACCCCGGGCGGGGTCGCGCAATGTCAACTATCGGCAGCAATCTGTGGACGAGTTTGACGGCGTGATCGAGCCGTCGCCACCATCGTCGCGTCCGCAATCACCGGCGCCAGGGCAAACTGCCCAAGCCCAAGCACAAGCTCAAGCACAACCTCAGCCTCCACCAAAACGACGGCCTGGTAGACCAAAAAACAGTCCGCCACCTGGTTCCACCACGTCTACGGGCTCGACCCACTCGTCGCGACAATCATCAGGGTCGGGGTCAAATTTGTCAAATTCTGCAAATTCCGGCTCAATACGGCCAAACGGGCACTCCGCCAACACTACCGCCTCTCACTCTGGCTCTAGTACTGGCACTGGCACTGGCACCGCGTCTCCTTCACTGTGGACGGAGCCCGAAATAGCATCTCAAAAGCTCTATTCTACCGGTTTGCCGCTTGAATCTTTCCCCCCAGGGACCACAGCCACTAATAAACGACGCCCCGGCCGGCCCCCGAACTCTGCGCGGGGCCTCCCTGACAGCGCTGCCAGCGCCACCGCGGCCCAACCTGCCGACACCAGATCCGCGTCTCCCATCAGTCCGCCTCCGGACGCTCCCGAGTCCAAACTCAAGGCCAATCTCAAGACCGAGCTGTATCAAGAGATTGCTAAAGAGTCCTCGCTGCGAGAGGGCCAGGCAAAGCGAGGCCGCCCTCCGAAGCGCAAGTCTCTCGGGCCCCAGGGCAAAGACGGGTCCAAGCGGTCAAGAAAGTCCACTGGCACTGCCGCCGCTGACACCCCACCGCCAGTTCGCGACCAGTTCGCGGAGACTCTAGACGAGCGCCAGCACCGCTCGGCCCATGTCAAGGTGTCATCTGGCCGCCACCCACGGTATAACGGTGCCAGCGGCGCCAACGCTAGCTCTGCAGGTCCTGCTGCCAATGCTAGCGGTGCCGGTGCTGCTACCACTGGTGCCAAAGACGCCAGCGGGTCGGACACCACCGAAGCTGCTGCCGGTCCACAGCGCGAGCCAAACGAAGACTTCTGCTCGGTTTGCGGAGGCGCCGGCCGATTCCTGTGCTGCGAAACATGCCCGCGGTCGTTCCACTTCTCGTGCGTCGACCCACCACTAGACGAAGACTCGCTACCAGATGGCGAGTGGAACTGTCGCAAGTGCTATACTGAGCGGCACCCTCCTGTCCCGTACCGTAAGGGCTTGTTCAGCCAGCTGCTCAACCAGGTCGAGAAGCGTAACCCCACCCGGTTTGAGCTGCCAAAGGGCATCCAAGACTACTTTGAGGGCGTAACCTCGAACCCAAGCGGCGAATACGAGACTCAACTACGACCCGTGAAGCGGGGCAACAATGTGGCGTCAGACGACGACCCGCTCAAGACTCTAGACAATTATGGTAACCCCATTCTGTGCTATCGATGCAAAAAATCGGCACTTTCGGGGGTTCAAATGCTAACCTGCGACTTTTGCTCCCTCTATTTCCATGTGGACTGTGTCGAGCCAATGGTGCTCAGCGTAGGAACCCGATGGATCTGCCCTAATCACGTTGGCCAGGCATACAAAGGCCAGCGAAAACCCCGAAAGTACAGGATAGAGGACGCATCTTTGCGACGGGGATTTGCTAACGACGGAGACATTGAAGTGGTGCTGACTGAGGACGAACTGTCGGAGCAGTTTGAGAAACGGGTTCCCCGGTTTTTCCACGACTCTTATAACACCCCTGACGGGGTCGCAGCCAAAAAGCTCGCCCCTCAAGGCACCTATTCGCGGTCGTTCGAAATCGACGGCGTAAAGTACCGGCTGCCTGAAGAAGGCATCAAGCTGGACTTTTTGGACTTTGTCCACCAGAACAACCAGCAACGGCAGCAGCAGACCGAATACAAAACCACCGAATCCAACGGCCATGCTGCCCAATTCACCGACGTGGCCGCCAATGACGCGTCACTACTGGTGGCATTGGATGCGCTCGCAGACCGTCCTCAGCCAGACAGAAAGGCGGTCCGAGACCTCATGTACCTGCAATCAAATGGTTCGGCGGACGAGACCAATGCTCAAGCCACGTCGAACCTGTCGAGATTGCTGGACGCGGCCCTGCTTAGCAATGCAAATGATGATGAAGACTTTGAACAACAAACGAAAAAGGCCATTGTTGGCGACAAGGAACGGTATTTTGCCACGGAGGCAGTGCAATTACTTGCGATTCGAGAATTGATGCAAATGAAAGGCAAGGAAAAGCTCATGAAATTTCTGTCTTCATGATGCTCTCATGGCCTGGCACTGATTACTCACATCCCAGCATGATGCATCAACTTGTACAATACACACGACTATAGTCTAAAGCACTGTACCGTATATAATACATGTACCCAAGGAGACTTGGTTAATCATATTAGTCGTTAATACACTAAGGCGCCACTACTTCTTAATCCTCTTTTGAGAAGGCAGCTTATTCACTCATCATCATCGCTTAGCTCGCTCAAGTCTTCATCTTCGTCGTCTTCGTCATCTTCCGACTCTGCTGGGGCAACCGCGTAGTTCACCTTGGCTCGGACTCGTCCACTGGTTCGTCTAGGACCCTCATCCTCAGCTGGCTGCTTTGGCTCCTTCCTAGGCTTTTTCGCTTTACGACTTGTACCTCCGCCTCCTGATGTTGCTGGTCGTGCTCGAGACTTTGCTCGCTGTTCAGAGTCTTCTGGTGCCCTTTTGCGCCCTTCGTGCTCGTCAGTATTCGTGATGCCTGCTTTGGCGTCGCGTCGTGCGTACTTTTTAACCCATTCCTGAATCAAGGGCTCAAACGACTCGTCTACAAACCCTTTTTTGAGACTCCTTGCTGCTTCGCTGGGCGGCAACTTGGTGAAAGCGTCCTTGGGCAAAGTCACCTGGCCCGGCCACGTCATCAGAGCCCATGACTTGAGTTGGGAATACTTGATAATGGCCATCTGCGCCAAATCCGCCACCAAGTAGAGAGTGTGGTTCAAGGGGTTCGGATCCTGATCCTCAGAGTCCTTATACTCCTTCACCGCTTGGGCCATGTACAGGATTTGAGGGGTGTTTTCACGGTTAGCGACCAGATCCAGATAGTACGTAAAGCAATGGGTAGCTCGTTCCATATCCTGCTCCACGTCCTTGGCCCCGTCGTCGTGCTGCTCGTCGTCATCTTCATCAAAGAAATCTTGGTGGTGCGCAATCAGATACAGCAACCGCGCGAACGACTGTTCGATGGCCGTGGACACTCCAGACTCCAACTGCTTGTGCATCCGCGCCTTAATCCACGTCGCGGCGTACACACTCAATTGAGGGTCCCGCTCAAACGCAGTCAAAAACATGAGTGCCAAGTACCGGTCAGGGACCGGGTCTACCACTGTCGACAGGTATCGGGTCAGCACCTTGAGGAAGATGGATCGCACTGAGAGGCACGAGTCCTGGACCAAGAATACGAGGCGGTCGACATCCGACGCCCTAATCATAAGCTCGTAGGACGGGATACGGGCAAGCTTGAGCAGCTTGTGCCCAGCTTCCAGTCGAAGTCGCGACTTGAACGCCGGTGGTAGCTCATTCTGGGGATGGATATCCCCCCCTTGGGACAGGATTGCTGTCAGAAGTTTAAAAACGGGCCGTGCCAGTTCTTCAGCGTTTTCCCATCCGGCCAGTCCTCGCAGCCGGTTGACTAGCACGCGAATTGCCAGCAGCTTGAGTTCACAGTCCGGATTCACTTGCCCATCGTCAGCCCATGGCTGGTAATCAGCCTCTGAGAGCGACGACGGCTCTGGTTCAGATAGGAGGACGGTATTCACCAAAAAAGTCGTGATAAGCGTCGTGTACTCCTCCAAGAGCTCGGGCGCGTGGATATATAATTCGGACAGAGCCGATAACTTGGTCGCCAGTCGTTCAACCCCAGGACCGCTGCCGGCGCTGACGCTACTGCTACTGCCGCCGCCACGACCACTGCTTCTGCGTTTACTGCCTCCACCGTTGCTGTCCTGTCCCAAGCCAGCGACAATGTCGTTTGCGACTTGGTCAAACAGCGTGTCCTTGGCCTGGAGGAATGCAATGGCTTTGACTGCCTGTTTGGCCTCGGCAACAGACCCAGTCAGGGCAAACACTACCAGAGACTTTTCCAGGGCCCGCGAATTGGCCACCTCGTCCGGGAACTTTTTGAACATCATACTTGCGGCCATGATAGTATCGACACTGCCGTCTTCACCCGGCGCAATCTTCTCCAGAATAGAAGTCAGCTCACGAATCTGCGACTTGAGCAGAGACGGTGCCGTCGCAGCAATGTCTCGAAGCAGGACGTGTGACACATCACACAGGCTGTCGTTGCGGTCTCGAGACACCTCCACGACGGGGCGCACAATGCTCCGGTTATAGACGAGAGGGCTCGACCGCGTCAGTAGCAGGGTCAGTGTCGACTCCTGCTTGGGGAACCGCCTGATAGCCGCTGCCAGTGAATTGACTATCGTCTTGTAGTCACTTTCGTCCGACACGGAGTTCTCAATAAACTTGTACCCTTGGCGGTCTCGCGACTCAACCACCGCCTTCATATCTCTGACAATGCGGTCCTTGTTGACGAACTGTGATGCGAACCATGTAATCAATGCATCTGCCTTCTTTTGTAGCGGTTGAGCAGCAGCGGACCCCGCCTTGGCTTGTAGTAGCTGATTCAGAGTCGACAGCAGTGTTTGCATCACCTTAGCCAGCTGGCCCTGACGCTTACACAATGCCGAAAACGCCTTGACACCGTCCTCGGTGGTGGATACAGCCTTGAACACCGTGAGGATGCGACGGGTCCGGACATCGTCATTCAAATTCTGGGGGAAAATGTGCGTCGCCAGCGCGTCGTCTAGCAGTACGTTGACCTCTGGATCGTTGAGAAATAGTACACCCAGCAATTCGGATGGGACCCACGCCAGCCTTGGCTCAACTGCCGGGTTGCCATATGCCCCATCATAGAGCTTTCCAGTAGTCTCAAATGCCTTCGTCCGTACAACATTCTTGCGATCGCGGAGGCGATCTTTGAGTTGCAGCAGCACGAACCCGTCATTGGCTGTAGCCCCAGCGCCCATTGTAGCTGCCGGCGCGGTGGCTATCTTCTCTCCAATAGTCTCGATGGTGAGCCGGCCAATTGATTCGCAGGCAGTCGCCCGCACCGTCTCGTCAGGATCCTCCAGTCTCTCCAAGAGAGAATCTCGTACCTTTGGCACAATATTATCGTCTCGGTTGTTAATCACATCAGTAGCCCCAATGGCCCATCTCGCCCGTACCTTAGCATCTTTGTCCCTAATGCGCCCCTGCCAAACCGCGTATGTGGAATGATGGTCACGAACAAAGTTTACCTTGCTAATGTATTGTGCCAGCATCTGGCCCACGACGTTAGTAGCCATGATTCGGAGATGGACATTGTCCACCAGCAAATCCTTCTCGAGCTGGCCCATTACATCGACCAGCAGCTCCGGCACTGCCTTCCAGATTTCTACTAGCAAAGTCTCAAGGTACGCAATCTCCTTCTCGCTAATGTCGCCCTCTTCAAGGTTGGTGTGAAGCTTATCGAACTTTTCGGCGAAGAACTGGTTCACATGGTGCACCATAATGTCGACATTGTCAGTGCAGATATCCTTTGAGATGATGTACTTGCGAGACACTGGTTGCCGGATTGGAAGAGTCTTGGGGTCTTTGGACACCGCAGCAGGCTCAGGGCCCGGCTTCGAATTAAGCAGGTTTGTGAGGATGAGGGAAGTGACTTCGGCCGGCAGCGTGGCATATTCACCGAGCAATTGCGACAGAATTGAGCTCAGGTAGTATTCAATGCCTGTGACTTGGCCCGATTTGGATGCGATTTGGTAAAGCGTCTCAAACACCTTGATGACTAGTGGCTCAGGGTCCGACAGGTCTGGCACTAGCGCAATGCATTGGATCTGAGCCATGTTTTCCAGCAGTCGGTAGTACTGGCGGAAGTACGGGTGATCTGGGTTCGACAGGTTTGGAAGTTCTCGAAAAAAGAATTCAAACACCCCTCGCAGAGTCTGTAGTGTGTATGGGGCATTAGGAGCATATATTCGGAGAATGTCTACCAAGCAACCAGCTGTAAACGCTCGGATCCCCGATTCTTTATGCTTCAAGAGTCTGGATGACACCAGCTGTTCAGCGACCGGAGTCACCGATCCAAGGTCAGTCTCATCCTGTTCGAGCTGGCCCAGCTGTTTGGACAGGGTCTAGTTAGTTATCAAATAGTACGTAGTCGTGGGTTCCGCAACAGGAACAACATACCTCTAAAGATTCGATAAGATCTCGAGCGTTACGAGTTCGCAGCAGGTCCTTTTTAAACTCCAGCTTCGCCAACGGCCCACTAGACTCGCTAGACGGTTCCGAAACCATGATTGATCAGAGGATCAAGACCGAGTCGCGTTGCGACGCGTATTTTTCACTTTAATGTGGAGACACAGCCGCCCCAGTTAGGCCGATTCCAGACGACGATTGCAGCGACCAACTGAAATCTCGGCATTAGCATTGAGTGCTTTAGCCGAGTAAGCTGCGCTTATTGTTTTGAGGGGCACGCGTCTTAGTGCTAACCATGTTTGTTCTTCCGGGATTCTTCCTCTACCTCTACATACATAATTATCGTTATTGTCATGAATCGTCATATTGGGCGCCTGGCGCCCCAGTCACTGTCACGGCCCTACTGCAGTCTTCACTGGCCCGTAAGCCTGTGTCTCCTTGTAAGCTCGCTCAATGGATCGCAGGGCCCGCTCACACTCGTCCATTCGCTTCTCAAAATCTTCCAAAACAGAGTTCTGCTCAGCAGTCGCTTCCAAAAACTTTGCTGAAGTTTGGGCCGACTGGACGTTCAGGTCGGCAGCTTCGTCAGTGAGCTGGTCGACCTTCTTCTGCGCCTCAGGAACTTTCGAATGCTGAGCAGAGGCGGCAGCAGTAATTGAGTCGCCAGTGATGTCGTCCGACAGCACCGTTTGGTTGAGCATGTCTAAAGACCCCGCCAGATCGTTGAGCATCTTGAGCTTTGCTTGGACGACCGCCGATTTGGCGTCGTATTCTTCTTGGTCCGCAGCCTTGGTCTTCGCAGTCTCCGCCTTCGTCGACACGTTCGTAGACGCCTTCGAAGCTTCCGTGCTATTAGCGGCAGTGGGAGGGGCCGCGGTCACATCGTCTGCCGCTGCCGTGTCAAGAATTCCTAGATCAGTCGCTGTAGCGGATGCAGACGCAAGATCGGGCGACTGTTCAAACAAAGAAGTCGTCAGCCGGCCAAGCTCGTCTACTTGACTTAGCAAATCCTGGGTATCACTAGTTCCATCAGTCAGGTACTCTAGTCTTTCCAATCGATCAATGAGGCTCTGAACCTCCTCGCTTCTAGCCGACATTGCGGCGTGTTCTCGGGCAGCGTAGAGGTAGTGGTGGCGGAGAAGCAGGACTTTGGCAGGGCGTCCTCAACTAGAACGGTTCTAAACAGCGTCGAGCAATGTCGTATTGTACGAATCAAGCTCGAATTTGGGGGTGCCGATACGGGAGTTAAGTACGGCTCGCAGTAAAAATGGGGGTAGAGTGGTGTAGTTAGTAATCAGCAGACGGTGAAGAACCCCGTGAAGAAGCAGAATCACCACTTGAGAGTAATGGCAGCAACGGCAATCAGGGCGTGGAGGGATTGCGGCAGCGACTTCACATCTAGGACCGGAGCACTGTAACTAAAATTCATTTATCTTTCTTCTGTTTCTATTGCATTGATCTTTTTATCTGCACTCTATAGCTTATACCCAGTCTCCACATAGGTAGACAGGTCGGCAATTGGCGACGGCGCTTCGGTCAGCATCAATGACGACTTGAACTCGGTAGGATTCTCAATCTGGACTCCTTCAGGGTACTTTGACTTGAAGTTGCCAGCCAATTGTGCAGTAGAGACATTGGCAGCCTCCGCCAAAATATCGTCAATTGCGCTCTTGGACGCACTGTGCTTCTGGTGGAGGTGATCACGTACAGTGGCAATTGAAAACTCAACCGTGGCGTCGCCACCATCAGCTGCCTTGGTCAACACGTCGCTCAAGCTCTCAGCGTCTAAATCCAACCCGTCTGCTTTAGTGCCCGCTGCGTTCACAATGTTGGACGCAACAACCGTCGCGATTGACTGCTCTGGAGGACTCTGAGACTTGAGGTGCACCACCAGCT
Organism: Blastobotrys peoriensis; assembly: GCA_003705735.3. Taxonomy (NCBI): domain Eukaryota; kingdom Fungi; phylum Ascomycota; class Dipodascomycetes; order Dipodascales; family Trichomonascaceae; genus Blastobotrys; species Blastobotrys peoriensis. Next base: position 73,733 of record PPJJ03000017.1, on the reverse strand, counting down.
TAGCCCGCGACTCGGACTTGGGCGAAATGTAGTGGTGGAAAAACTCCAGCACATCGTCCTTCGTCAGCTTGCGAATGAGCTCGGCATCAGTTTCCTGCTGCAAAAAGTTGTAGTATCCAGACTGGATGCGCATCCAGTATCGCCCACCCTCCTCGTGGATATTCTTAAGCTTCTCCAGTCGCTTCGACACCGCCGCCTCCACAAAGCTGTCAAACTCCTTTTGTGGCATCTTGGTAAGAATCTTCTCCATTTGGTTGAGGAAATTCTCAATGCGGCCCTCTAGGTAGTCGGTGGTACGCTCGCTCTGCACCAACACCCGGTACCCAATTGTGGTGCGAGTAGCCCGCGCGCTGCTAAACACCACGTAGCCGAGCTGTTCCTTGGTTCGCAGTTGGTTGAAAGCGGGCTCGGCAGCAATTTGAACAAACAGGTCCAGTCTTGCCCTCAGATCGAAGTCGGTGAGACGACCAACCTGGAGAAAGTATTCAATGGCGGAGTTGACATTCTTAGGGTCTCCAAGAGGAATCTCATAATAATGGCTCGATTTGGGGGGAAGAACATACGACCGCAAGTGAGACCTAAGGCTCGGGGGAATGTTCTGGGCACTGAGCATATCTGCGACCAAATCGCCATATTTCAATGCTTCTTCCTTGGTCGCATTTCCAAATACGAGCATTTCAATCTGCAATTGTCTCAGCAATTCTGGCAGCAGCGCCGTCAGGTGTTCTGGCTGAGTCGCATCCAACTCTGCGCTCTTCTCGGCAATGCTCCAGGTGTTTTCATTCAACAGGTAATGAGTGTAGGTGCCAATTTGGCTGTAGGGTACGGTGTAGCCAAAGTTTTTGTAGTGGCGCTGGTGCTTTTCCTTGAGATGAGAGAATCGCACTTCGTCGACAGTGAAATTCTTGATTTTGTCCAAAATCCGTTCCAACAGCACCCCCAATTTGTGGTTGAACCCATCAATTGTCAAGCCAATCCCTCCCTTAATCACCGACACATCGTATCGCAGTCCTGCCATCTCAGCGTCGTACGCAAACTCGACAAGCACGTCATTGATCAGCGCAATAAGCAGTGTTGTGCGAACAGAATGCGCCGGAGTTGCGTGCGACAATGGGATTCTTAGAGACACGTGCACTTCTGCCTTGGGAATCCAAAACGTGTCGTCCTTCTTGTGCCACACGGTCACCTGCTCGGATCGTCGAATGAGATATGGATGCTTCAGTCGCTCGTCCACAGCGATATCCTTCTTCATGACATCAAAATTGGTAGGGATAAACTCGTTTGGAAGAGGCAAGTGCAGTTTCGCATTCGGCTGCGCCTTCTCTAGACGCTCAACTAGGGCGCTGTCCAGATCGCCGATTCGATACTCAGTGCCATACCACTTTTCGCGCTGATCGAGGTTCTCCAGGTTCTTGCCTACCAGGAACACTCGGAAATTCGTTGGCGCCAAGTAATGGCGGAACTGCGCGATCTTCTCGGGGTTATACTCGCGATAGAGGTAGTGCGACAGCAGCCGGTCGCGAGGCAGTTCCAGTCTCTGCATAATTGACGCCAGGGACGAAGTTGTAGACGACGACGACCGCTTCTGTTGGAACTTGAAAGACATTTCGTTCTCATCACGGAGCTCCTCAAAGATCCACTTCTGCGGCGGGGTATTTCGGAGCAAATTGAGGTATTGAAACACCGTTTCCAGCACTAGTTCATACTGGTCGAGCCCCTTCTCCGTCAAATCAATATCAATAAGTAGAACGCCGTTGCCTTGTGAGATTCGTTCGGTGGCAGCCGACAAGCCATTTGCTAGAGACTCGTCCTTGAGATACTGCAGCAAGGATCCCTTGCCCTCGTGGCCAATGAGGTGTGAATAGTACGCGCCCGGCCGAGATTCGTAGTCAACTCGCTGGTCAGGGACGGGGAAGTGGAGCATGAGATGCTTCTTGTCCATCACGGGCTTTGCAAACACGATTTTACCAAGCTGAGCCGGCGTCAATGGCGTCGCGGGGTAGTACGGGGGGGTCTTTTCAGTGTTTCTGATTGCAGAGAACTTCTCCTCGACCCATTTTTCGAGCTCGTCAAGACTCTCCCGCCCCAAAATTGTCAGCTTCATAAGATTCGCCGAGTAGTGATCGGAATGGAACTGGAGCAGCTCCTGGCGCACATCGACGCCTTTGCTCTTGGGGATTGTGTCTAGAGTGACCAGATTGCCAGTTGAGAACTTGTGATAAGGATGGTCAGGATTTGACAGGGACCGGTCAAGCTGGAGCAGCCGATAGAGGTCATTCTGGAGATTCTTTTTGTTCTCAGAGTCTACGGCGCGAATCTCTCGATCTTTACAGCTGGCGTCGAACAAGGGCCCAATAAAGAACTGAGCAAATCGGTCGAGTGCCCCTTCAAAATACTCGTGCGACACTTCAAAAAAGTAGTTTGTCTCGTCCGACGCGGTGTAAGCATTTGAATATCCAGAGTGCTCCGACAGGTACTGATTGTACTCGTTCTCGGACGGGTACTTTTCGGTCCCCATAAACAGCAAGTGCTCACAGAAATGTGCAAGTCCTGGTAATTGCTCGGGGTCAGCAAACGCCCCGACGTTAACGTCAAGTGCTGCCGACGCCTTGTCACATTCAGGGTCATGAATAAGCAATGCCTCCAGTTTGTTTGGCAGAGTAATCACCCGATACTGACGGTCGTCGATTTGCGGTCTCTCCAACTGAGCCGCCACCACCGTTGACGTTCTTGAGTAATCCATGCTACCGTTTGTATCCGTACTAGTAGTGTAGTTTCTCCCCCAAAAGTTGGAGCCAAACTGGGATCGAGGGATCAATGCTGCAAGCACAATTCCTCCAGCCAATACAGTAGCAGTAGTAGTAGCAGTCCTTCGCCAGTGTGTCCCAACGGCTGTCTGTTTAGCCACCGGCCTTACCGCTTGTTTAGCCGATACCTGCTTTGCGACTGGCTGTGGCTTTAGCCCGTTACGACCAACTTCACGCACAACACCTGATTGTCTCCGCAGCCAACCTCTCATAAATCAGCCTCAAACGCCCGAGAAGCTACTACAGGACTGAGTCAAGGATCCCCTCAAAGCGGCGATACGTCCAAAAGAGCCAGTCAAAACCTAAAGCCTAATACCGAAAAGCAACGACCGTTCCAAAGCAGTAGCGAAGAATCCAAGCGAATGTTCTACTGTCAGTCTAAACCACCTTTTGCTGCTGCCTTGTCAAGTGGTCACACGCTTTCAGGTGATTTAAACGCCGACGGGGGTTGGGAAGTAAAGCCGTTCGGCGGCAATTCGACCGTAGTAACAGTTATGCTACTGGTAGACCTATTTTGTGAGAGGGCTGGGGCTTGGGGCTTGGGAGGGGCACAGGAAGCCAGTCTAAGGTCTCACAGAGAACGAGGGAGAGAGCTTCTGTTAAGCCTGTACTGCTATTGTTGCATTGTTGCATTGTTGCACTGTGCATTGTTCATTGTGCAATTGTGCAATTGTGCAATTGTGTATACACATGACGCGACTGCAATTGAGCGCAGGGTCGATACTGGCAACCTTGTGGGCGACCAGGGCTTGAGGTAAATTCGCTGTAGAGTCTAGAGATGTAGAAACTAAGTGCATCTAGGCATGCCCTGCTATATATACTAGCCTATTTTGCGCAGGTTCGGGTGCAATGTAACAATTGGGCATCGCTGTATTAACAATTGAACATTCTATGATTAGACGCGGGCCAAGCCGAACACGGAAGTAGGGTTGTTTGCCCCGTACGTATCCCTCTCACACGCTCTAGTACCCTAGTCACAGACATTGTTGCGGCCGGGGTACCAATTCGCCACGATCCAACTATCCAACTTCTGGTCCGTGATCCGTGGCAGATTTGCTACCACGTATTTGTGAGAATCACGATCGATGCTACTGTGCTCTAGGGCTATAGGAAGTGTTCAATTCACTACTTACCCAGGAATCGATGATACGGGGTATGCATAACCATGTAGGGTAAATGCGGGGTACGATAGCCGAGCTGGGGACGGGATATCCGACTTTGGCTGGGGCTGATGGTGTTTCCTAGGCATATTACGCGAATGGTGAGGAACGGCGATCGCCCACGTTGTCGGCTCGGGTAGCTCCTGATACCCGGGCTCCAGAGGGTAAGAAGATAAGAAGAGTTGGGCTCCCCGAATGTTTACGGCAGATTTGAATCTAAGTTCGCCCGTTTCCTATCCCAAGATTCGCACTTTGTCATAATGTCCGCTCTTAACTATCCTCGTCGAGTAGTTATTGTCATTGGTACCGGGGGCATGGGCCTTGTCATTGCCCGCCGGCTGGGTTTTGGCCGTCGACTCATCCTTGCTGATTACTCTCAGAAAGCGCTCGATACCGCTGCGACGACCCTTCAGCGTGACGGTCACAATGTAGACACCAAATTGGTCGACGTATCGAGCCATGATTCAGTCCTAAGCCTGGCGAGCTATGCTGCAGCTGCTGGTCCCATTGAGTCGATTGTTCACACCGCAGGGGTGTCGCCTGCCCAGGCTAGTACTGAGCAAATCCTCAATATCGACCTGCTGGGTACTGCCAACGTTATCGATGCGTTCAGGTCCGTAGTGTCCGCTGGTACATCAATGGTTGCCATCGCCAGCTTGGCCGGCCACACCGCCCAATTGTCCCCACAGCTTGAGCAGCACCTGGCACTTGCGCCCCTGGAGTCACTGCTTCAGCACAAGGAGATTGATGCTGGAATATCGGCCATCCAGGCGTACATGTTGGCAAAGAGGGCTAATCAACTCCGGGTTCAGGCCGAGTCTCGGTCCTGGGGTATGAAGGGTGGCAGAATCAATACTATAAGCCCAGGAGTAATTTCGACTGCGATGGGCCATGATGAAATGAAGGGGGAAGCCAGTTCCCATGTTCGGCAATTGATTGAGATTTCTGCAGCAGGAAGAGTTGGAACTGCAGATGATATTGCTGAGGCAGTTGCGTTCCTGGCAGGACCAAACTCTAACTTTATCACTGGAAACGACATTTTAGTAGATGGAGGCGCTTTCTCAGCGCAAGTTTGGGCAGGCAAGAATGTATGAATACTAGTCACGACCGAGCACATCGAGCAATACTCGTCCAACAACCGTACTCAGATCTATACAACTATACAGTCGTACCCGTAAGTGCACACCAGCTCTACAATTGAGGTAGCTACAATCAAGGTAGTTTGGTCAAGGTATCACGTGTCTACTGTGGAACGCTTGCAAGGTGTTGGATGTCTGTCTTACATGCCCACAATTCTCGACACATTCTGCCCCTCGCTGGGCGTGATGCTTATTACCGCCATACATCGTTCAATTCCTGCGACTCATCGCGGCAACACATGGAAATCTGGACGCTTATACATGACCCGGCATTGCGCTTAGTAGCATGGTCACTGTCTCATACATAACATACCCTGCTTTCCGAAACGAACCTGCTCCCAGTATTCACGCCAGACATAACCCTTTGAAGTTTAAATGCGATGTCGCAGATCGTTTCCTGATTAGTCCTCACAATGCCTATCGTTTGAGTACAACAGTAGGTGCTGAAAAATTAATAGTGCGATAACGACTTTGATTTGAAATTTAGTATCGGATGGTTGGTGGTGGAGACGGACAATGATTGGCACCGGCTTCAGTTTGGCAAGAGGGGGACTTTCTGTAGGGTTGTCTGCATTATGTACACTGCAGTACCAGATTAGTGCTCTGGTGCGGCCTGTCGCTGCCAGGAACGCATCCACTGTGACCGGTGGAGTCAGATCCACTAGCGCCAGCACTGCTGATGGCCCTACTGTCGCGAGCGCTAGGTCAATTACCCCCCAATCTATTTCAGATGACGACCACATTTTTGTTGCAATGAGCTCAGGTGTGGATTCGTCGACCGTGGCAGCTCTTTTGGCCCAGCAGTACTCCCCCGAGCGAGTCACCGGCATTTACATGGCCAATTGGAGCTCTACTGCGAAATGCAGCGAAGCGGACTGGTCGGAAGTTCAACGTGTGTCGGAGTCCATTGGCATCAGCTGCGAACGAGTCAACTTTGAGCGCAACTACTGGACTCAGGTGTTTGAGCCAATGATCGAAATGTACCGCCAGGGCCGCACTCCGAATCCAGACGTGGGCTGTAACCGGCACATCAAATTTGGAGCGCTGTTTGATTACTTGCTTTCCAAATACGGTAGTGAACGAAGGTGGAAATTGGCCACTGGCCATTATGCCAAAGTCGGGATAGATAGTGCGGGCCAGGGCCACCTGCTTCGGCCGAGCTATTTGGCCAAGGATCAGAGCTATTACCTCAGCTCAATTGAGCCACAGGTACTGTCGCGAGTCATCTTCCCACTATGGCCGTACACGAAACCACAAGTCCGTGACCTTGCGAAGCAGTTAGGGCTCCACAATGCTGCAAAGCCGGACTCTCAAGGCCTGTGCTTTGTGTCGCAGTCTCACAACACATTTAGACACTTTTTGGATGAGTACCTCGAACCTAATCCTGGTGAAATTGTGGCTGAGGACGGCACTGTGGTGGGCTCGCATTCGGGAATTTGGCATGCAACAATCGGGCAGCGCAGCAGTCTGTCACTCCCACAAGCAGACCCAAAATATCGAGGAGTATGGTATGTCAGCGACAAGGATCCTCTCACCAATCGCATTACAATTGTTCGGGGAGTTAACAATCCTGCGCTATTCTCCACCGCCGCTGGCTGTGACCTGTTTACATGGCTAGACAAAAGCTGGAGACCCCAGGGGACCCGCACGACCAAAATCACCGCCCAATACCGATCTCTTCACAACCCCATTGAAGTTTCCGATCTAACCATTCGACCCTCCGGAGGCGTCGATGTGACGTTTACCAATCCATGCCGGGCAGTCGCTCCAGGACAGTACTTGGTTCTGTACCAAGAAGATCGGGTGCTGGGAAGTGGGATCATCACGGCCCGCCATTGAGGCGCTTGCATTAGGACAAATCTATTCTATTTACTACTCTTAAAGAGCTTGTACATACTCATATCGCATTAGCATTGACATCGCCGGCATTGAGCAATTGAGAGATATCCGAGTCATGGAGAGCCCGAGTCGAGCTCGCGCGCTTTGCTCTCCTTGGCCAATTCATCCGCGCGCTCTTGAAATGCCTTAACCATTGTAGATGAAATTGTTGCTCCAAAATTCTTGGCCGCGAGCCCGTAGATTGGATTCTTGAATGCAAATTGAAGGTAGAAATCCACTCGGCATTTGGAGCTTTGACCCTTCAGTGGCACCACCGTCCACTGGGTGAACAATGTGTCGAAAATTTGAGTGTCGTGTGCCTCGGCCATGACCTTTAATGGTTCAAAGGTGAGCTTACTTTCAAACTCTTCCGTAAAACTCTTCCATCCTACCTTGAGCAGAACTGACTGAGGTATTCCAGTATGAGGGTCACGGCTAGCAACCCTACACTCAGTGCAATATGGTACAAATGCTGAGTACAATTCGACCTCAGAAATAACTTTATACATGAGATCCGGGTCGCATCCTAGCACTCGCTTAATTGTGAACGTCTGTACTTCAGGGGACGACGAGGTGAAAAACAGTCGCCGATTCTGACGTCTATGATGAACGGACGGGATTAGGGGGCCACCACGATCCCATATAGGTCTAGTGCCATTCCGAATCCTTGCAACAACCAAGCCGCTGCTCATTGGACTGTCTACCTAGCACTCGTATATACAGGTTTCTATCTTCCCGCGTATCTGATCTAAAACCCCGATGTCACCTACCGAATCACATTCTGTGGGCACTTTCAGCCAGAGAGCAGCAATATTGGTAGACGAGACGCCGAGGCCTGGGCCGGAATTCCGCACTTTCAACGGCAATTGCGGGCACCGCGTTTGCACGGTAGTGACGCTACTACGACAATCGCTCGGCTCCAGAGAGTCGAACCGCCGCGCCATACTTCTGCAGCTTGGTCAGCAATGCATCGCCCTGCTTGACGAGTCCTTGGTACTGCGCATTCTTGTTATCGGGGCGGTTAGTGACAATGATTCCGTTGACTCGGTCGATTACGCAGTTGAGTCGGTTCTGGGGAATAAACTTTGAGAGGTCGCGGTCAAGGAATTCAACCGAAACTCCAAAAGCCTCGGCCATACTCTTGATGCTCAGGGTCTTGTAAGACTCCAGTAGCTGGGCATAGGCTTTCTGCCTCATTTCTCGAACATAAAACGCAGAGTGGGGCGACATGTATCGAGAAGCCCGCAGAAACTCCTCTTCGACCTGGGCCAGCGCTCTGAAGAAGGTAGCGTACTCGCAGGTGTACAGGGAGTTTGTCATCATAGTCAACGGCTCCAATGCCGGGGTAGTGGGCAGCAGAGACAGCACCTCCGGCGAATCAATCACTCGTCGCTTCAAGTCCACTCGGTCAAGCGAAATGGCGCCACATAGTACTCCATACTCGGCAATTTCTTCATAAGATGCAATCTCCGTAGAGGTAAAAGTAGCGAGGGAATCTAACAGTAGGTCAGCCGCCTCAAGGAACTTACGCGTCGACATGAGATAGAGGCCATTGTATGTCTTGTATCGGTTGCGTCGCTCCCAGTCCCCGCCTCGGTCGATTAGCTGTTTGACTGATTCTAACTCCTGTCCCACAAACTGCTTGTCGTCAAAGAAGAACCCGATTCGAATGATTGTAAGCGAGATGTCAATCTTGACCCCTGCACTGGCAGTCAGCTCGTAGGCCTTGCGAAGCGTGGTCTCCGCGCGCTCTCGGTCTCCAATCCGGGCATAAAACTCTCCCAGCTTGACCCAGTTTTCCACAATCGCCAATTCCTCTTCATCCTTTTCCGCTTCGGCAATCTTTGCCTCCAGTTCCCCAGCATCCTTCTCGTTAGCCGCCTTCAACTCCTTGTACAGCTTCTCGTCCCAGGGAACGACACCGCTTAGTCGCTCGCTGTGAAGGTAATGATATAATGGTGCCAGGTTGTTCTGGCGGATTTCGGTCATTAGCGACTCCAGCACTGACTTGTGCCGGTCCTTGAAGTAAGGAGAGTCTAGCAGGTAAATATAGTGGGCCAGATTGTAGTCGGGAATCTTGCCGATTGGTGTACCAGCGCCATCATTACTCGCCATTTTGATAGATATTTTGCAACTACGCAAGAACTGTACTCAGGACTGGTGTTGGACGCTTGGAATTTGTTAGAATGTGGCGTTTGTGAAGGCACCACCGACGGAACAGGGAGGCGAACTGGCGCGGCTGGCTAAAGAGACGGCTGTGTGAATCTGGTCACGTGATTGGCTCGACTCGGGTCTCCGGGGTCCACGATGGGGAGCGCACGACTGCTTAATTCCGAGACCACCGCGGGGATAATAATGGCGTGCGGCAATGTGCACCGCCGTGGCAAGGCGCCTTGCTGCCGAGACCTCCTACGCGTGCGCCTCTAAGCTCTTGGCTGGCACAGTTGCGGTCATCGGCGTGCTCTTGCTGGTGCAGCGCGCGGCTGGGCCCCGCAGAAAGAAAAAAAGTATGTGGCGTGTCAGCCTCATTAGTAAGACTTATCTTATATGCTGACATGACCTTGCTTATTCCGCTAGTCATCGACCCCGCCATCATTATGTAACGCGCCCGGAAATGATGGCCAGGGTTTGGCCATTACCATTTCTGGGGGGATTGTTTTAGCGGGAGCACCCTTCTACCGTGAAAAGTATAAAGGTCATCCGGTGGCCTGGAAAATTAAGGTGGGGATCGTACAAGGAACTGCAGGAGTTTGTTTGTGGATCTGACAACGACGCGTCTTGAGGTGCAGACATTTGAACTATAACCATAGGAGTATCTTTTGTGGCCAGTGGAGCTAAATATCCAGTTGAGGTCAAGTTAAGGAGTCGGAATAATTTCATTGTTACATTACTGCTGTCATCATGGTGAATTTGGGTCCTAGAAAGCCTCCCTCTCGAAAGGGGTCGATGGCCGATGTGCCTCGAGATTTGCTGGAGCAAATTGCACAGCTGGAGCAGTTGTTCACTGTCGACACTGCCAAACTGAAGGAAATCACTAACCACTTTGTTGAGGAGCTTCAAAAGGGCCTGACCAAGGAAGGGGGGTCAATTCCAATGAACCCCACGTTTGTGATGGATTGGCCCAAGGGTACCGAGAAGGGGTCATACCTGGCCCTGGACATGGGGGGAACCAATCTCCGAGTTGCTGAGATCACGCTCGGTGGAGACCGTACTTTTGATGTGACCCAGTCCAAGTACCACTTGCCGAACGAATTCAAGACCGGCAAATCCGAGGACTTGTGGAATTATATCGCCGAGTGTTTGGATAAGTTCTTGCAGGCCAACCATGCCGGTGAGGACCTCACTGATGTCCACTTGGGATTCACGTTCTCGTATCCGTGCACTCAGCCCGCAATCAACAGAGGGATCCTTCAGACTTGGACTAAGGGATTCGATATTGCCGGGGTCGAGGGACACGACGTCCAGCCAATGCTCGCCAAGGCCCTCGAAAAGCGCAAGGTCCCCATCAGTGTCACCGCCTTGATCAATGATACCACCGGTACACTGGTCGCGTCCAACTACACGGACCCGCAGACCAAGATGGGCTGTATTTTTGGAACTGGGTGCAATGCCGCCTATTACGACAAGGTCAAGAATATCACCAAGCTCGAAGGCCTGTTGCCCGATGACATCACTCCTGAGACCGAAATGGCTATCAATTGCGAATGGGGTGCCTTCGATAACGAGCATCATATCCTCCCTCGAACTACATACGATGTCCAGATTGACAAGGAATCCCCCCGACCCAACCAGCAGGCGTTCGAGAAGATGATTTCTGGCTACTACCTCGGCGAGGTGCTTCGATTGACTCTGGTTGACTTACACGACCAGGGATTTATCTTTGAGAAGCAGGACATTGGCAAGCTGAGAAAAGCTTACCTGTTGGATACCTCTTTCCTGTCTCATATTGAAGAGGATCCTTGGGAGAACTTGACCGAGGTTGAGGTTTTGTTCAAGGAGGAGCTGGGCCTCCCTACCACAGAGCCTGAGCGAAAGCTGATCCGTCGGTTGGCCGAGCTCATTGGAACCCGATCTGCCCGTTTATCGGCCTGTGGTGTCGCAGCCATTGCCAAAAAGACTGGCCTGAAGGAGTGCCATGCTGGTGCTGATGGGTCGGTGTTCAACAAGTATCCGCACTTCAAGGAGCGTGGTGCACAGGCTCTGAAAGAGATTTTTGACTGGAAGTATACCAACCCTAAGGACTACCCCATCCAGGCAGTTCCCGCTGAGGATGGTAGTGGTATGGGAGCTGCACTGATTGCTGCTCTAACTCTTGAGCGAATGCGACGGGGCCAGTCTGTCGGTATTAAAGAGGGACTTGAAATTCCCTTCTAATCCCGGATAAAACCGATACAAAATCACTTTTATAAAAGAATAAATGATATACGTATAGAAATGAGCAGCTCTCGTTCCCAGTGGCTTTCCGCAATTGTCCAATTGTGCCATTGCATCTCGGGACTGACTCTACGGCCCCTTCTATATCTAGCCGCAGTTCGCCATGCTTGGGGTGTATTTTGTAGGAGCCGTGCCAAATCTTATCGCGATAAACTGCGACTGAAGTTGGATCAGGTGAAAAATTGCTGGATAATGGCTGGATCAATGAAGGTCCTCGTCTTAGGAGGAGTGGTCAACAACCTTCTTGCGCTAATAGATAGAGCCGAGTCGATTCATCGCAGTAAAAATGGTCCTTTTGATGTGTTGATAATTCTGGGAGAGATTGAGACTGATGAGGACTTGTCAAAGCTTGAAAGAGTGGAAATTCCAACATACTTCGCTGCGCGATCAAGAGACACACTTCCTGCTCTCTTTCAATCGAAACTAGCAGAATTGAATCAGCCCCAGGAAGTTGTCCCCAACTTGAATTTTTTGGGCACTAGCGGCCGATACAAGACTGTGCAAGGACTGACAATTGCTTACGATGACGGCGTTAACGAACAGAATCTTAAAAAGGAACCCGTAGACGTGCTCATTTCACAGAATTGGCCTGAAAGCATAGAGGAGGGAACCGGCTTGCCCATAAGTGCCGATGTATTCGATCAATTGACAAAGACGGCTGCGAGTCGAGCTGCGGCAGAATCAACTACTCCGCGGTACCATTTTGTAACGTCTCCCGGAATCTTTTGGCAGCGAGACCCATTTGCATGGAAATCCCCAGAGGCCACTGATAACGAAATCCCTCAGAGGGTGACAAGGTTTGTTTGTCTAGACAGCTTCTCAGGCTCCAGCAGGTGGCACTATGCGTTTAACATTCTCCCTGAGGAGGACGCCGGCCAACAGGCTGCACCTGCGAACTTGGGAACGAACCCCTTTGAGGCGTCCAGCCAACGCCCTCTACCCCGAGGCCCAGCTCAATTGAATCAGGTTCCCTCTGCAAACAGCAAGCGGTCCCGGCAAGAGGATACCAAGGGAGAAAAGAGACGGGAAAGGAAGAAGAAGGCGAAGCGAGGGACAGTGATTGACACAAGATCGTGTTATTTTTGCTTGTCTAACCCGAGCGTTGATCGAAACCTGCTGGTTTCCATCGCTGATGACTCATATTTGGTGCTTCCAAAAGGGCCGTTGACTGAGCTGAGCCAGGACGTGCCAACACATGTCCTATTTTTACCGCTGGCACACGTTCCAGCGTACAGCGAAGTTCCTGAGGAGTCTTTGCAAAATGTGCAACTCGAAAGGCGCAAGTATTTGACGGCACTCAAGCAATTGTGGGCTCAGAAGGGACTGTCGATTGTTGCTTTTGAGATTAACAAACTGGGAGGGGTGCATGTTAACACACAAATTGTGGCCATTGAGTCCCAAAATACTCAAAACCTACTCTCAAAATTTGAAAGCGCAGCCAAGGCAAAAGGCTTGGAAATCAGACAAGAATTAGCTGAGATAGGAGGAGACTTCTTCCAGGTTGAGATTCATGGTGAAGAAACAGTTAAAATTGTGATACCGATAGAGCGAGGTGGGTACTTTGATCTTCAGTTTGGTAGGCACGTACTTGCCCAACATCTCGGCTTGGAGGATCGAGTGGACTGGCGAGCATGCGCTCAGACTGCTGAGGAGGAGAAGGAGTATGCCAGCAAACTCAAAGCGGCATTTAAAGAATACGACTTTACGAATTGAAATGTGTATGTAAGCATTACCACGCTCAGTGCAAGGAGTAACGAAATTTCGTTTACCATTATTATTACATATACTGCTGGTCATGACGTTGAACTGGCAGAAACTGCTGGTCATGAAGTTCATTCCTGGGTCAAATTTCTCTCTTTCATCTAACTTCCCCTACACCCACTTGACGTCGACCTTCACCTTAAGAGAGTCTCCAGAAGCAAACTCCTTGGTCAGTTTCTTCAGCTTCTTCTCAAGGTTGTTGATCCGCGTCTTGACCACTGGTGCTGATGACTGCACATTTTGAGAGCTGGCCTTAACCTGTAGAGTAAATCCATTCGATTTAACTTCGCCAATGGTAAACTCAATTGGGTTCCCGCGAACTGCTCCTCCGGGGTAGACACCGCCAATGACGTGCATTAGACTACCACAATAGCAGGCCCACCATCCTAACGAGCGAGGTGAAACCACATTGACCATGGCCTCTTTGACGGACGGAACAGGAATTTCACCACCCCATCGATGGCATAAACTGAGTCCTAGAAGAGCTCTAACTTCGTGCGAAAGACCATGCGCGCCAGATATAATGCCCGTGGAAGCAATTGCCAGGGCAGCACTCGGCTGGAGCTCCTTCTGATAGGACGAGTGGACGAACGCCACGTTCGCGAGTGCCTTCGCAATCCTGTTACGAATGACTGGGGGAGCAATGTCTGGGATAGCGCTAAGTAGTACCTCGGAATAACGATTCGCCAGCAAGGGCGCATACGGTTGAGTTGCGACCAATAGCGGATCCATAGCCCTGATCTTATCCGGAAGCCTGTGGAACAGGACTCCCTCACGAACACCGCCTTGAGAAAACAGAATCTTGCGCACCGGAGGAAAGGTTTCGAGAATTGCAGACACCAGTAGTGCAACTGCCGGGAGCTGTTGTGCTCTTCTTTCGGAAATTCTGAAAATCTTTTTGGCAGTGCTCTCGGTTTTTGGGCCCGTTAGCAGCTCAGAATCAATCAGTTCCCTCAGTTGGGTCCCAGTGCATGAAAAGCCATTGATAATCTGTAATGGATAGGGTCCCGCGGCCTGTTGGGCTAGAATGAGGTGACCAAGGCCCCGGAATCCACCCCCAGACACGTACATTTTGTATCCCTTTCGAGCCTCTGCCGTCTTCGCCATTTCGGGTGGGATCTGAACAAGCTGGATCGCATTGGACAACCGCTCCACAATTTCAGCCCGGACCACCTCCTTTGGTTCCCTTGAAAGTCTCCGGGTCAGGGCTGCAGCCCCATAGGGAAGCGAAATTGGGGTTGAAGACATGCGCAGCACTCCGCCCACACATGAAATCCAGGACAACTGCATGCTTCCGCCGCCTAGATCCAAAAAAATGCCATTCGCCTCATTGAACGAGGATGCAACACCATAAACGCCAGTCTTTGCCTCATCTTCCTTGCTCAACACCTTAACAGCCCATCCAGTAGACTTTTCGAGAATGTCCCTAAACTGCTTCGAATTTGCGGCTTCTCGCGTGGCCTCAGTAGCAACGATGTGGACGTTTTCGTCGGCGACCCCAAAATCCTTACAGATGAGCTTGAACCTCAAAAGAGCCTGGACTACCTCTGAAACGACATCCTCTGGAATTGTATTAGTTGGCTCGGCTCCATCCGCAGTCACGGGATTGGAATGCTGCGCATCAAATAGCGATATCGCAGTTCGATCTTGGAACAAGCAAGGCATCAACCGGGCTTGCTTTTCATGAAGAGACGTAATACTAAATCGTAGCCCATTGGAGCCAATATCCACTATTGCCTGGAGGTGCAAGTTAACAGCCTGAGCGTCTTGGTACCCCTGATTCCTGTTGCCCTCATCTTTGGACGGGTTCTCCATAGCAAATTGTTTAATCTAAACCTTAATTGGCGACCAAGTTGCTCCTCTTCATAGGAATAAGTGTGCGGCTCGTGATAGCGGACACTTAAAGTTAGAGCATATATATACCCCATTCTAGCATCAACAACGCTCGATATAGACTCTGGGTTTTGAAAACACTCATGCCAAAAGCTGGAGGTCATAATCCAATAGCTCTGTCACCAAACGACAATTCACTAATAGTGGCAAAAAAAGAGCCCTACGGGGGGCTCGAACCCCCAACCTTGTGATGACTTTTATCCTCTCTAGAAAGGCAGTTAAGAGTCACACGCTCTACCAATTGAGCTAGCAAGGCGCTAATCGGAAATCCAGTCATCGGAGTATAGTTATCCACGTTTTTTATGATGCTTAGTCAGCAATCTACCGTCATGTTTTGGCAGGCACTAAAAGAACCATTATCAAAGGCAGTAACAGAGTCAACGCACAGGGGTCGGTTCAGCAATGAGCAGCTGGAATCCCATGTGTACCTCCTATGGAAAAAAAGGGGACAAGAATAACATCAGAAACTGCAGACCTATCTCGCTGATGAATGCTGACATGAAGATCATTACGGGGTCTTTAAACAGGCATATGCTATCCAAGGTCCAACAGTTTTGTCACCCAAACTAGCCCGGCTTCATTCCAGGTAGAATGGCGGAAACAAACATTACTAGCTTCGACACATGGATACACGATGAATCGCTGAAAGGGTACGCGGTGATGCTTGATTTTGAGAAGGCTTACGATCGAGTGTGCAGACCTTATTTACGAGAAGTGCTTAGGGCGTTTGGAATGGGACAGAGAAGCACGAACTTACTCATGAGCACGATGGAGGGCACAGTGAGCCGAGTGATGATCAATGGTTTTCTGAGACCCCGATTCCGTACGCTGACAGGCGTCAGACAAGGGGATACAATATCACCGACTCTGTTTGCAATCGCACCGGAACCTCTCCTGTGTGCCGTCAGAAGTCACACTACAGGGATATATTACCGGCCATCATACTACGTACGGATGTACCCTCCTCCTTACATGGAACCTCTGAAAGTTCTGGCCTTTGCGGAGGATTGCAAATTTTTTGGTATAAGACCGTGGAGAAGACGAAAGTGTTGAGGATACATGTCTGGGAGACCAAAGGTAGGTCATAAATGACTAACTTTTGTGCTCGATGTCGCGCCCTGTCGATGATGGCGTCGCAATTAGCTTTGAGCTTGTCTTCATCTCGAGGGGCTCCCAGTTGACGGCCGAGGTTTCTGAGTGTTTCCCTCTTCGGATCGATTCTCGGCATAGTTTCGAATATCGTCCCTTTGAGGTTTTCTCGGTCGATCGGTCTCTCTCCGCGAACGACCGTGTTCGATTTGTGCGCGTTTGGTTTCGCGCCGATGCTCGGCAGTATTCTGTGGTAATCTCTTCCGTCTTCAGATCCTCCGGGTTGCTCTAAAAAATTTGCAATGACCAAAGCAACCCACTCAGCCCCCCTCGAGTCAAGGAACTCATGGAGATCGCTTACTCCAAAATAAGGGGAAACCGCGAACAGCTCCCAGTTGGGCGAACAGACCTGACGAGACCAGTGGAGCAAGGCGGACTCGGACTGTGGGTCATGAACATCAACTGAAAGCCCATAGAGCACAGAAAATCTACCGACTGATCACAGCACCGTCTTTTTGTAGAGACATGGTGCGGGCGAAGATACAGGAGGGGTTGAACACAAAACCAGATTACTCCCTACACATGATGGTGATGAGAAACTTGGGAAGAGGGAACAGTTTGGATGCTCGCTATGCAACGACCACAGCTCTCGTCTCACGCAAACAGTATCTTTCGGTTGAAGCGTTCTTTGCTCTGGCAGGGAAGTACTGGGAGGTCCGGGAATTGATGAATCTACTATCAATCCCGTTGAGACACGCATTCCTGGGCTGGTCGGACTTGGTGATTCCGACACTCAAGCCCATTTGGAAATATTGGATAGGCTCAAGCACACCACAGGCAAAGACACGCTACGTGCAAGGCAACTCGATACTGGGTGGCAACTATTACAGAGATTTCAAAGGGTAGAAAGTGGGACCCGAGCCCTTTTTGCGCGCGTGGAATGAGAAGCACAAGCTGATCCGATGTCCTCTATTCCAGAAGTCATTCAACAGGATTCGCCGCCAAACGTCGCACTGAAACCACGTTATGATCAGGTCTGACTTCAACTAAAGCTATCATGGTACATTACACCTAGATTGGATTGGTATACAGATTTTAAGAGATAGATGAAAATATACGCAATCAGAGAGGAAAAAAAAGCAATTTCAATATATTGGTCAGCTACCAAGATCAAGCACTCTGCGTAGTCGTAGCCATTTTGATACGCAATTGAAAGAAGTCAGTGCTTGTATTACACCCCCGCTCTATCTTTTTCGATTCCAACTGCTCATCTTCGAATTTTATTTTCTACTTCTGCGTCAGCATTGAGTGAAATTGTACGCTGGCTAATCACCCTGCACAATTTGAGGCGGTACGAAGATCACTCCCAGGGCCCTATTGTCCGAAGGCGACAACCGCACTGCGCCTTTGGCCAACTTGAAATAATTGTCCTAAAATGTCGCTTGTACTACGAAGGGGCCCACCAGCCCTTACGCGGACACTCACCCTCGCTACAAAACTGCGAACTATTTGCAATAGTTAAGGGTCTTCAGATTCTGGAGAAATTTCTCCAATCGACCGGCCACTAATCGAAACCGATAAAGTTTGTGATAAGGAACAAAAGGAACCAAAAATACAACAAAAGGGAGTGCATCACTCGTCACTGGCTAAATCTATCCAGCATCTGTTTTGCAGGGGTGCGTGCGTCTTTTCTTGAGGTGGATTACGGCAATAAGCTCTCTGATTCGCATCCGATATCGAGTTGATCCAGACTTATACCACAACCACTGGTAAAATGCTAGCAATTGCAATCACCATCGCGAATCTACAACGGCTATCCCTGATCCTTGTTGAGATTAATGAGTCGGAGCTGAAGCACAAGTTGAGTGGCTAAGGCATAACACCCCAGCTGATCGGGATAGCGACCAGATCAGCGACATGCAGAATGCCAAGATTTCGAAATGAGGCATAACTCTTGACATGGGACCGACCTGACTACGGCTGCACTAAAACAAGACTCCCTCTTGGCACGTTTCACAAATGCGCGCCTATAAGTGGGGAGTAGCGATTTCCCAAGTCTATAAGTAGAGCTTGAATTCCTCTCTTACCTTCTCAACTTCACTCTAGCAGTGAAAGGTAGGTGAAGGTTCAGGCAACATGATCATAATTAAACTTCATTCTAACATTGAAAAGAGGCGCAAATACGTCATCATCTGAAGGAGATCATCCTGGGGCTGAAGCTTCTGTGAAGCAGGCATTGCTGTCATCTGACAATGGAGCCTTAGCCACTCAAGCTGCGCTTCAGATTCAACATTATCAACGTCAGGCCGGGCCGATTCAAGATTAAGGGAAAAGTCTTGAGTCGATTGCCTGACGCCAAATCAATCTGCGCCCATTGGAACGCACAAGCAAGTCACTCCACTTCGCTGATTTTTCCGCACCCTATAAAGGTGCATTAGTTGTTCTGCTACCGTCTTCAGTTTGACAAAATCTTGACACTGGTATCCTGTTCCGCGGTGGCAGGGGGCCGCTCCCATAGCTCAGCTGCCAGTTGCAGCATCGTGCCAATATTCCCATATATGGGATTGGAAGGATAACGTACTATTTTTGGACCATGCCGTCGTACGAATATCGCATTGCAGCCCACAAGTACAGATTGTGGTTAAACGATAAATTCTGTGCGCCAGGTAACAATTTAGCACCAAGCACAGGCTGGCCTATAACCCCATCACTAGTAGTTCAGCAGTTGATTCACCGGAATTTCTACCTTTCAATTCACTTCAACAAATGCTAGCCAGGACTTATGATTATCTAAGTTAGGAACGAAAGATTCTTGAAAACGCGACCAGTTTCTTCTCAGGGCGGGCAGCTCGACGGATGAATACGAGATGTCCTTTTCCAGGTACAGCCTTGACCCCATGTCTCAATGTACCGAGTAGTAGCGAGGGCATCGTAGATGTCGAAGCTGCTCTCGACTTTGATTTCGGAGTGGAGGACATCCGAGGACATTCTAATGATCCCAAGGTTACAGATAATTCGCCTCACCACCCCACACTTTTAACCAGAGCCGCCAGCAGCGTGTCCTATGTCACACTACACCTTGTCACAGTCACGACTCGACAATGGGCAGGTGTGACTCGTCGGTACCTTGAAAAGAGGCACGGGCTGGGTCGCATCCGACCGCGAGACGATCCTCTCCCATCCACATTTATAGCACAGACAGATATAATACATGACTAAGAGGATCAGGGCTGTCATTGCAATTGCAAGTGACCATTCTCAATTCTCTTGGCCTGCAAGCGTGAGCACTGTACGGTGCACAGGATAAGTACCCACAGAAGAGGAAAAAGATTACGACAGTACTACTAACATATCCAGTACTCCACAGTATCATCTCGTAAAGCCGAAATACATCACAACAATGAAAGAGCTCATGCTGAAGCTGGAAAGAGGAGCTCTGCGTTTCACAATGACATTCTTGGCTGTCGAGCTTTCTCAAAAGAACGAAGCCCTAGCAGTGTGGGATTGACGGAACATCAAACGTAGCTACAGCTGAGACGGTACCAGATAATGATTTTTCTCAAGCATACATGAAAATGCAGTGCAGTAGAGTCACAGCTTAGCAATCACAGACGGAGTTTCCTCCACGTCATCGGAAAGAACAGCTAGTAGTTGCCGATGGAAAACTGCGTCTGCTTAGGGGAGAGGAGACAGCACTAGAATAAATTTCAGACACCGGCAGTTCGTGTCTACTCATAGTATAACTTTGTATGGTACTATACTATCAAGTACATCTTCGCTGCCTCCGCTTAGGTCCGTCTGAAGTCCCCGTCCCCCTGATCATGAAACGCGAGCTATACTATGGAGCGTTTGGTATTCAAGCAGATCCTTATTGTATAGGCCCGACCGCCGGAAATATTGCAGACTTCGTTGCAGCTTTCGTTGCTTCCATTTCGCACTTTCAGTATATTACTTCTGGTAAAATTCATGGGCACCGAAGCTAGCTCCTCTCAATACGTGTCTGTGACCTGATCTACATTGGACCTCTAGTAATTAATTGCGCTATACATTACTCTCGCGATCAATCAGCTACAATGATCTCTTCTTCGGCTTCCGGAATCTCTATTTCATCAGGGGCGATTCATTCTATTCGAGTATCAGTTATAAAATTAAGGTCCTTTGTAAGCACGGGGCCCTGAGTGCAACATCCGAGTTCTATACATTGCTTTTTTTGCATACGAGAATCCTGGTCCCAAGATCCATCTCCAGCTATCGAATAGTCAAAAGCAGACGCAGGAATGAGCTGAAGACCTCGCTCATCTTCCACAGCCTACCCGCGTAAACTGTAAGGTTGCACGCACTACATTGCCCCTCGCGCGCAGTGATAAATGCGGCTATATAAACATCTACTGACCACTGCTCCTAAGAGACAACTCTGCCAAGTGCCAAAAGAAGCTCCTGCTACCAGTTCAAGCAGTCATAGTAACCAAATTCTCCATTTGCATAGATAGATAGTCCTCATCAAAAGCAATGGGACACAGAGCCTGGTGGGTGTGTCGGCCACCTCAGTCCTAGCTCCGGAATGAAATTGCTAGCTATCATCTTGACTAAATTCGGAGCAGTATGAGCCAAGTTGGAGCCAGTCCTCAAGTGTCGCAGATCTGATATGTCCCTCCAGAGATAGCTGACCAAAGCATGGCCCAGGTGCATAAGTTCCTTTAACATCATAGTGAACTCGGGAAAAGGCACTATCGATAAAGCCTTCAGTATTGTTGCGTCCGGGGCGTTGGGACTCGTTTCATTGCGAATTTTCATGATCGCAGGTCTTCTAGACTCTGTCTCTTTGGTATCTCTATTTGAAAGCGTGAGCTGATGACAGCTGATGTATGGTGAATCTCGAGATGCCAAACTGGAAAGTACTATAGTTCTCGACTGATGATCTCGACAGGGCGCACTGGCAACTTTGTTTAATGCAGCCTCCATACAATTATACATACCACTTGAGGTTCTGCTCTGCACGCCCCAGTACTTGGGATGCTGTTTAAATAAGAAGGGCCAATCTTCACCTTGACCTTGACCAATATCGAATCAAAGCAATTCATATTGACGGTGACCAGACTAGACTAGATGATTAATAGCTTAGAAATAACGACCCAAGAGCGAAGTACTCCCCAAGAGCGACGAGAATGAGCAGAACTTGATTGTTCTCCTTAAACAACTACCCCGAGCTCATACGCTATTCTTCCTAGTGAGAGTGCCCGTAAAGTGAGCGCTGATTTTGCTTGTATTCGACTTGAACTTGAAATGGTAGCGATCTTGGGAGGAGACAGGATGCAGGGTTCTAGATCAAACGACAATGCCCCTGGTCCATCGCTGCAAAGACCAATATTTGTGTAGACCATTGAGTTGAATGAACGAGCTGGAATACTTTTTATTGCAATATATATGACCGTCCCCTTACACACCCAAAAGTCGAGAGGAAATTCCATGTCTGAGGACTGCAAAGGGATTGGGGCAGCAGTTGTACTTTAGGTCGATGCTCTCTTCCAGCCTAGTTTATTCGTTTATATATAAACCTTCGTGGAAATCTGCCTTGTGTTGAAAGCTATGGTTAATGTTCTAGAAAGGTCCAGGGCGCATTTATCAGAAGGAGTGATGATATACCCCAAAGACAACCCATATATGGGGTTGCATTCACTAATAGTTATGGCTAACGATTGAGAACTGTTAGAGCATGAAGTACGACGGTGTATTCCTCAGCACTCTTAATTCACACGGCAGCGAATGTATCAATGACCGACGGACTTCGCGAATGAGCCGCATACATCACCCCTGCTTTGTTGTACTGGAGGCCAGGAGGTGGAGTCGAACACAATCTAACAGCAAACCGAGAACAAATATCACCAAACGCGATATAATCTCTGGCGACTGACGTCATCCCTTCCAGCGTATCTCTCGTGGATGGAGTCTACATATCTTACCTGCAGCTTTAGAGCCTTGACATCGCATTCTATATTGAGTAGCAGAAGTAGAAGGCAACTGGCGAGTATACTGCTGCGTATGCATTGTATGCAGTGTGGCATCAACTCTAGGCGTTTCACTAAGGCAGCTGTTTGGGCCCTAAAGGTATCCTGGCAATTGGGGGCGTGGCAGATAGTGGCGGGTACACATCAGCGAATTGTGCCAGGAGGCATGGAGAACTGAATACTCAAAGAGATACGGCAATAATGAAAATACGTGATTATATCATTCTCTTACTTTGGTTTCGCCTGTGAATCGGACATGGGCATCTGTAGAGATCTAAAAATGCGTCCCGTAGCATATTAAATGGTCTGGTCTGTGCGTTAAGGGCCACCGTTGCACGCCAAAGGTAGTCTAAATCTGACAGCACTATGTAGCACTTCAGCAAAACGGCCATACTGTAACCCCCCAAAATCTCAGCTCTAAGGAGGCACGCTCATTATTCTGCAATTTATAATCCCCACATCTACCCCACAACAGGTGCCCCCAATCGCAGTAGTCGGAAGAAGCTAATGCTATCATGAAGGGCTTAGCAGCATAACTTGCAGTTTCTGTGACACCCAATTTTCTTTGCGAGTAATAGAATATTTGCAAGTTGTATGGAAAAGGCATAGTGGACTTTTTTGTTAGTAGCGAAGTCTCCATCAGTTTCAAATCTCTGCCACGAGCGGCCCGAATACAACGCGCAACTACTAATATTGTTAGTCCCAAATTGTGTTGGTAAAGGACCACTGGAGTACTTCGGAGTAGTACATAGCCCTTGTAGCAGAATCACAGCTAAGGATAACCTAGTGCACCTGTACTGGCCAGCGATAACCGCCGTTACTATGACACTAGTCTCCAGCTTTGGCATTCATTCCCCTCAGGTTTGTTTGGTCGGGCTCACCGATTATATGTTCCGGCGGCGGGACCGCCGTCGTCCCCACCTAACACTTTTTGAAGATAAGATACACTCTAAAGTCATGCCTCATAACTTGTATGACTCAAGAATGCCACAAATCTACTGCCAATCTAGCCATAATTAATGGCCCTCCGACACCTATGGAAGACAGCAGCTATCTGCCCTTCTAGAGAAATATAGTGACATGATGATGCCTCTTCTATTTCTAGACGAGATCAACCAGACAGTCAGCGGTGTCACTTTCAAACTCATGGCAAAGATGCTGGTCTCCTCCCAGAAATGATATCGCAACTATAAAATCGTGCGTTCGTTAGCGGTAGCTAGAAGAAGTCATAGCATTCAGAGCCCTTGACAAAAAAAGTCATGCACAAATCTCAAATGTCGCGCTTCACATATGTGCACCCACAAAGTTTTCGAATTCACTGCGCCACCACTATAATCACGGGACTTATAGATGGAAGTTGTCCATAGTCCATAATTATACAGGATGTCCATTTCAGAGGTATATACATACGGATCTGAATGATTTCAGGTCTAGACGCGACTCAATTAGCAGCTGTACTCACTAGTTGAACCGTGCACGCTCCTGAAGTCTCTGAGTAGTTACCGTAATCAATCAATTCATTGTGTAGAGTATAATGTTGCCAAGATGCAATCATATAGTGCCTATTATTCTAAATGCGGCGTGTATTTTGTTGTTCTTTCTCCTTGACCTGGTATCTCTGAGGACTTTATATATATATATGCACCATCAGATAATATTTATGGAAATCCAGCCCCAACCCGCAGTGCCCTCGATGTTCTGTTTGTGTTTTGACTTAGTCGTGATTACCTGAAGTGCTAAATAGTGACTCCTAAGCCACGGGACCCAGTAGCTGCTCTGAGGTGAATACACCAAAAAAGAAACAAGTCGATGCCACCTCACAAAGGAAGGCTCGCATCGGAACGATTTCCTATAATTTAATCCAGGTGCGGATGATGCCTGGAATTTAGAAGTACTTAGTTTTCCAATCGCTTCCTTTCGTCTCTCCGGCATGCGGGATTGTCATTTCCTATGTTGGACACAAGCAATTGCCTGGGCAGTTATCAACATACGATGATACACAATTCGGCGGAGTGTGCCTCAAGCAAGTCGCGTGTTGAAATGCATGGAGACCTAGCCAGTCCTTACTGTCCTTACTGCTATGAGCAGTTGGCCTTTGATATCATGGTGCTGTTCAGGGTTCTCTTTGCGATCGCTGTCAGCGTCTGCTGAGAAATTCATTAACGGATACGTCCAATGCCTCACCAACTCACCAACATCTCGTCCACTGAGATCTTGTGATATAGTGCCTATTATTGTATTTTGTGTCTAATAAAACTATAAACCAACCCAATTAGGGCAGCAGTAGTTACATCTGAAGTTCTAAAGGCGTGACTTCGAGTGGTCCAAAGCAACGAGATAGCTAGCATGCGAGAACAGCAGACGTCGACTGCTTGTGTGGTAAATTCAGGTAGCTCCTCAGGATTTGAATTCCAGATCGCGGGCAATAGAGTAGTAGTGGTAGCTTGTTGCTCTATGCAATCATATTCTACGGTAGTGGATGTCGATGGAGAACTCGCTCGCTCCTTCAGGTGGTCGAGATGAGACCATTTTTATATTCAACTAGTTGGGCCGCAGCCCAAATTCAATTTTGATTTTGATCTCATGGCTTCACCATCAGTTGTAGACGGTAATGATAATAATATGCAGTTGTGGACGGTTGTTGGTTGTTTACACAAAGGTCCTGCTGTTCCCAAGTTGTGTGTGGTCTGCACTCCTCTCGATTATTACTCTCTCGTACTCCTTTCACTAAGGAGCGATCAGTAGATAACTGGACACTCGGCGGAATGGGCGAGTATATTCGAAATGCGATATTCCACCAGAGCTGTTTAACAGGATGCTCTATGCTGAGACTCATTTATTTGGCGGCCTTTACTCGCTCTGTGTGCGAATAACGGTCTTTCCATCATCTTGAATCGTTTACACAAGAGTGCTAGTCGTCAACATTGGGGCCATTTCCTAGCTCCAGTCCGTCAAGACATACTACTTCGTAGCAGCGCCAGTGCCTAGGACAATATTTGCTCACGAAGATGACATGCACCTTGGAGTAACAGCCCTCCAAGGACAGAAAGTCAAGCGAGATGTGCGGGGTGGAAGATTACTCTATTATAATACCTGGCGCACTAGATTTGATTATTGTTGTAGCGATTGGGAAGCTACTCGGTTATCGTTACCAATTTTCATGGCGTATCCTTTAACAGTTCCAGAGAACGAAAAAATGGCATCAGCAGTTGCTGAGGCCTGGGAGAGCCAGAATCTTGTTTCAAATGTGCTCGTCCGTGTAAATCTTGAGGGAATATGTGTGAAAAGAATACCTATATTTATGGAACAGCCATAGGGCCTCCTGACAGATTGCGCCGTTTTCAGCCTAGCTACCAGCAGTGCTCCATGTTGGAGATGATGATGAAACCATTCCAACTAAAGCCGCACATAGTGAGGCGCAAGCTCATGCTGCCCTTATCACTTGTCAAGGGAAATAATACTGAACTCCCAAGACACCGCGTTGGCAGGAGATCAGAAGTTGAGAATCCTCGACTTATGATCCAGACAGGGGCAGTTTGGTTAATGCACCCTCTATACAATTATGCGTACCACTAGAGGCTTTGCAAGCCTCAGTACATGGGATGCTGTCTATAAAAGAAGGGCCAATTCCCACCTTGACCTTCACCGATATCGAATCAAAGCACTTCATATTAACGGTGACTGTGACTAGACCGGCAATGTCATATCAGCAACTCCCCAGGAGAACTATCCGCATGTTCGAGCGCTATATCTACTCATTTATTGATGGTGGTGGTATGATCGCGTGTTATATAGTCATCTGATGATACCACTGGGCGAGAAATAATCTTTACACTGCCACTTCCCCTTATCGCCCAACTCTGTGCAATCTGTTCTGTGTAGAAATTAAGCTGCTGGTTTAGTGAGGCACGTGGAATCCACAAATTGTCCGCCGCCAGCGCTGCATATTGATACAGAGGGAGGTAGGATTACAGTACAGTGATGTATAGGTGTCTTTAGTGGAGCTGGCATGAACGTTGATAGAGATTCTGAATGTGTCTGGGAACTCTTGTAAAGTGTCTTCAGGAATCGGCCAGCGGGCGGCCTGGCTGGTGTCGTTGATGAGACGCGCTCTGTAGGGCTTGCTATTTTACTTCGGGAAATACTATATATTGCGCCTTTGCGAGTTCTTCAATGAATATAGCGCATTATTGATGGGATCCTCACATTTCGGTAATGTTACAGAAGGGGCGGCCCAAGCAATAAACTGCCCAGAGAGCTCGGTCGCTGACAAAGTTTGCCGGTCCTTTCTGTTACGGGTTTATCCAACTACGCTATTGTAGTAGCTTTGCGCCGGCCATGAGGCTGCCAAAAGTTTGACCTCAAATCGCGTAACGCTACTCGCTGAACTTAAGCATATCAATAAGTGAAGTGTTGAATTTGAAGCACAGCTTGTGTGGCTAGGGTTTCATTGTCAGATGACAACAATGCCTGCTTCACAAAAGCTTCAGCTCCAGGATGATCTCCCTCAGATGATGACATATTTGCACCTCTTTTCAATGTTAGAATGAAGTTGAGAAGGTAAGAGGGAATTCAGGCTGTAGACTATAGACTTGGGAAATCGCTATTCCCCACTTATAGGCGCGCATTTACGAAACACGCCAGGACGGAGTTATCTCGCATTAATGCAACCTGTCTAAGCAGGCCGATAACGAGACAACGGCACTGTGCCAAGATTACATGTGCCTCCTTTAAATATCTTAGCATTCTGCAAGTCGTTGAACTTCTCGGTATCACGATCTGCTGGGATGTCCCCATCATCAATCTCAACACGATGGAACAGAAACCAACCGGATTTACCCTAATGACGGCGAGCGAAGCGGCAAAAGTCCAAATTTGAAATCTGGCGTCTTGCGCGGGCGTCCGAGTTGTAATTTGAAGATGGCAAATCTGGACTTGGCTCACGCATAAGTCCCTTGGAACAGGGCATCATAAAGGGTGAGAATGAGCTAGGAAATTTGCGTGCAGTACCCTGACCCCCTCGCTCGTCGCTTGTTCTGAAACATATCTTGAGTGGAGAAGCGAAGCAGGGTTTGTTGTTCTTAAATGTACTTGTACTTGCGAAGGACTTGATGCGTGCCTAGGTGTGTTGTAATACGAGACGCTCAGCGTTGGATCGAGACACGCAGAAGTATCACCATTGGGCGAGGCATTGCTGAAGCAGGAGTCGGGGAACTGGGTCCAGAAGGTTATCATTTGGCTGAGCCTTGGCCCCAGTGGAACAATTCTGGCATCGAGAAGTGGGACCACAGTGTGAGCAATAGATCGACCCCCCAAACTTAACGGAAACAATGCTGAGACGAGAACCAGTACCTGCGGACGTGCAGTATGTCTATGTAGAGGTGTCATCCTGGGGGGACAAGTCAATATTTGGGGGCGTATTCGCATTGGAACCCTTGGCCACAAGGAGAGAGATAACTTGGGCCCCCTGCTTATCAAAGTCTAGAGGAAGTGGCAGATAACCTAGAACTTTCTCATAGACGCAATTATGCTCGATAACTTGCATGTAGTGCAAGGTATCGGCAATGGCCCACGCAGGAAGTGAGTAGGTAGTGAGAAAGTAGTGGTTCGTACGCGCTTCTCGGAAGCGCTTGCGATGTGAGGCCACAGGTTCGCCGTCATTACGACGAATACGTGTGTAGTCTATTCTTCGCATCGTGCGAAGAGGTCCAGTTCATGGCCCAGATTTCTGAGATGACAGGAGCGCTTAATAATTAGTACGCCTGTCTATCCGTCTGTAAGGAGCAAATTCCTTGGCTGAACGGAGTTGGCCTTAGACCTGTGGACCTCGGCAAACTCGTATTTAGTGATCGATTCAATCTCCTCATTCTATAGAAACATGAATACGAGTTGGGGGCAATTCTTGATTATCCAGTATTGAGTCATGTATTGCAGGAAATTGACAGCGAGAGAGCACAAACTGTTATGCTTCCAATTGAATCGAAACTGCAATTTACCGTGTTGAAGTTAGTGTGAAAGTTCGATTGAACCCTAACCCATAGAACACTCACGCAGCGTGCGGCGGGATTAATGAGATCATGACGCGACGCGTAACACGCGTCTATCTTGAGACATCATCTTGAGACATTATGATGCGGGGATATGGACGTCATTGGTGAGTCAGTCTGAGACTCATAACTGTGATATCATCGAGTCATTCACACAAGTCTTGGAAGCCTCGGATGAAGAGAACAAGGACCCTTAATGCATCTATATAAGAGTGTCCTAGTTCCTTCTTACCAGTCAACGAAATCGCTAAGTATTAACGTTGACAGGCAAGTCAAATAACAAATAGACAACGAAATTGCTAAGTATTAAAGTTGACAGATAGACAGATGTCGAGAAATCAGAGGAATGCTCCCGACCAGCCAGCTGGCCGCTCAGCTAGTTTCATTGATGAGACTCACTCAATGCAGCTACAAATACTCTTTAACATATAGCTCACTAGGAGGGATTGCCAAATCTTTCTGTCCACTCTGATACCCTAAATGCTGCATTTGCGTATTAGGCCATTCTGAATGCAATGCCAGCTAGGTGGATTCACTCATATGTGCTCGAGTGACAATCTGTAGACTATTGCGTGCTATGACTGGATTTGGTAAAAAAGTAACTTGGATGGGTCTATCTCATTGTGTATATATGACTTCACAGGAATGAGTGGAACCGACAAAGACAAATTGCTTCCTCAAGAATTCAGATTATGTTGAAAAGATGGTGAAGAAACGAAACACCTCTCAATACCTGGAGTTTCAAAAGACCAATCCAATTAATGAGGTCAACCTGTGTTGCAACGTGATCTCACGAAGTGCTATGTGTGTGAAGAGTACCATACATGAATACCCATCTGGGAACGTGTACTGTGTATCGCCATTTACAAAACCTGAGATGATATCCACTGTCCCTCCAATCAGGTAGATGGGGGTGAGGTATGTATCACCCAATGGCTCTCGGGTGTGAAGTGAGTACATTCCTACTTCGGATATGATATCCCATGAGGTCAGAATCGCACAATTCTTGGTGGCTCCAATTTGGCTCGGAGCCAGACCTTAGCATCTATACATTTGGAACTGGAGCCTTGAATGCGGTCTCATCACAACTAGGATGGCGGTACTGAAAGAACTCCAATGGCATAAAAAAAGTTATACTGAGTAGAATTTGGTCTCAACGAACCCCTCCTCTACGACTTACCATCCATTTTAATTGCTTTCGTACGGAAAAACGCTCGGGTGGCGCAAACATCTTGACCGAATGAGACTGGGAATTAGGCCATTACTTGATTTAATAATCATTGCTCTAGGATTTTCATTCCATATGTGCTATCCTATTAGAGAAATGACCCCTGTTCGAGTTCAACGGATGAGTGTGCCATCCCAGTCAATTCCTCACAAATAGTGGTCAATCGTTTCGAAGGAGGTATTCCTAAGGTGCCTGCCTGTGTGGAAGGCGAGGATCGGCAGTGACTCGGAAGTTATTTTTTAAATTAGCAGCTAATTGCCTATGAAGATGAATCGCAGCTGGAGATAGCGGAGAATCTAACACTGCAAAATTGCCGGGTCCATTTTGGCTATCACAGAGGGTCAATAATCCTAGGGTATCGTAATAACGTAACTATCAGTAAATCCGTACCCAGGTTCTAATCACGCCTTCCCTGAATTTCCTGGAACGAA
Organism: Blastobotrys peoriensis; assembly: GCA_003705735.3. Taxonomy (NCBI): domain Eukaryota; kingdom Fungi; phylum Ascomycota; class Dipodascomycetes; order Dipodascales; family Trichomonascaceae; genus Blastobotrys; species Blastobotrys peoriensis. Next base: position 43,861 of record PPJJ03000017.1, on the reverse strand, counting down.
CTCAATTGTGTTGCATGATCCCAACTCGTCCGTGGCGGTTCGAACTTAGGTTTATACATCACTTTTGAAACTGGCTTTCGCAATTTGATTGCATCATTGGTTACCGTCTTTGGTATTCAAGCATCAGTCCGAACCCTTCCATCCAATTCCATTGGTCCTTTTGGAATTGGCATTGAAGCGCTAGACAAAAGCCTATAGTCATCGAAATGTCGCGTACAGCATCACTTCTGTGCAGAAATAGTAAGCTATCTCTGCGGTTTCCTTGATAGTATTAAGCAATGGTCGCATGATGATTCATTTTGCCGGCTCTACTCTGTCCTTCCTTACCAAATCCAGGCGTATTGGTAGATGCTGCGTTGAACGCAATTAGTCTAGATTCGATTTGCTCTATATCATGCTATCGGCTCCGAAGTATAGTCCCAGACCACCACCAAAAGATACTTAGTCGGGAAGAACCTCCTAAATTGGCCTGCCTGGTATCAATTTACCAATTGTCCATCCAACGTCATTCACATCTCATACTTTGCGATAGATCGGAAGTCACCAACACCCAGGCCCAGCACAAGCATCTGCCGCCAATCACCGCAGTCCTAATTCCACACTTTTGGCGAAGAGTGCTACAGTAGTTTACTGTTCCATAAGCCGCACTCTGGGTCACTACCCCAGATGTCGCGATTGCCCGAGGTTGATTTGAAATGCTCAGTTGCGTGACTTCGACATTGGCTAGAAGTGCTAGTATTCGTAGTTTGAAGGTACCAAAATCCGGTGCTCGCAAGATGCATATCCAAGCCATCCCAATGAGATGGGGCAGAGGAGACAATTATGCCTATGTTGTCAGCGATGATACGACAAAGGAGAGTATTGTCATAGACCCAGCTGAGTCTGGCGAAGTTCTCCCCGTTATTAGTGCTCAGAAGGACTTAAAATTCGTTGGAATCTACAATACCCACCACCATCATGATCACTCCGGTGGAAATGTCGATTTGATCAATGCTCTTGGGGTGCCAGTGACAGGGGGCAAGGACAGTCCTAAGGTGAGCAATGTACCCGCTGACAAGAGCAAGTGGAAACTTGGCCAATCAGTTACAATACAGGCCGTTCACACCCCTTGCCACACCCAGGACTCCATTTGCTACGCAGTGACTGACGACAAATCCGGCGAGCGGGCCGTTTTCACTGGTGACACGCTTTTCATTGCAGGATGTGGGCGATTCTTCGAGGGGACTGCAGATGAGATGGTGAACTCCCTTGACAAGCTTGCCAGTTTGCCAAAGGACACGAAGGTGTATCCCGGGCATGAATACACTCGAGGAAACATCAAATTTGCCCGCACTGTATTGCAGAATTCTGCTTTGGACAAACTGACTCAGTTCGCTACGGACAATGAGCACACCACTGGTAGGTTTACTATTGGTGACGAATTGGAGTTCAACCCATTCATGAGAACGAACGACTCCCAGCTGCAGAAGGGCCTGGGAGTAACTGGCCGTTCTGACACCATGGCTAAACTCCGAGAGCTTAAGAACAACATGTGAGCCTGTTGGAATCGAGACGGTACCAGCAGTTGCCAATGCACCAATAGCTTGATTTAGAGGTACTCGGTATCGATGGTAGTTGTGTTAGACAACTTTCGGTATGATCAATTGATGCTACTACATTCTATACATCATCGCTATGATAGCTGATCTGACATCCCAGATATAGCTGTTTGAAGGCGTTGCGAATCTAGGCATCAAGAGCTGATACTCTAGTAATTCATTAATGCATCATCCCCCAATTGATCTGTCTCCGCTGTCCACGCTACAATTTCAATCTAGGCTGAAAAAGAGTTCTAGCAATTCAGAGAAAATCTACTGAAGAGCTATCCTCAGAAAATTCTTCCCTTATAACCCATGTATATACCCTAACCCTGTTTTTGATGTTTTTCCGCAAGATGGAGTGGACCCTAACCCATCCCCCGCACAGCCCCGCGTTTGGCTGACCTGTGTAAGGGGCAACTAGCATCACTGCCCGATAGGACATTAGTTGCGGTTTGGAAATTGAGTGGAATCAAAGATGGTCGACAAAAAGGTAGACGAACTCAAGAGCACCGAGCCAGTGCCACTTTCTGATGAACAAGATTCTTCTGAGGCCGTGCCTGCGTATTCTAAGGGCGACAGTACTCCAGTGAAGGACACAAAGTCCTCTGCAAAAGGTGATGACAGGACCTCTTCTCAGTCCGCTTCAGCAGGCGCGAGGGCAACTGAAGACAACACTGAAACTCCACCGCCACGACCAGCTCGCCCTCTTCACCCGTTTCTACAAGCTGAAAAGCAGCTCAAGGAGGCGTTCCCGGACGCGGATCCGCTGGTAATTCGAGCAGTGCTCGTTGCGTCAGGCGTACAGCTGGAGAGTGCATTTAATGGATTGCTGGCCATGGCCGACTCGAGCTTTGATCCAGAGTCAATTGCGGTACCTGTCCAGCCTAGTGGTGCAGCTGTGGGCTCTGCTGCCGCCTCAAACCCTCAAGATGCTCAAATATTAGAAGATGAGAGACTAGCTCGACAGTTGGCTCAGGAATACGGCCAGCGCGAACCGCGCACGTCTCGTGGCAGTGGAAGGCCCGAGGAGTATTCGTCACGTCGAGTATGGAACTCTCAGCGCCAGCAGTACGAGCCGTCGCCGGAGCGGTCGTTCTTTGATGATGACCTACCAGAAATTCAGCGCAACTTGCAAAAGGGATTCAATGAGACCCGAGACAAGGTCACTTCATGGATGACCAACTTCAAGAAGCGCATAGACGGCGAAGACGCGAAAACTGGTCCTGACGGGGGGCGGGATTTGTACGGAGCATTGGGAGAGTCTGATACGTCTCGAACGGGAGCTGCCGGCGGCCCTCAAGGGTATGGATACAATTCTGCCCGGACTCGACGGGCTGGCGGTCGGCCATATTACGACAGGGACCCTGATGAGATTGGTGACGATTTCCGGGGTATCAACCTTCGAAATAACGACACTGATGAGCTATATGCTGCGCCGGCACCGCCTCCTAAGCCAATGCGACCAGGACACGCCCCAGCAGTAAGTGCGCTGGGTGACCCAGAGTCGGCTACCGGGAAGACCTCAAAATGGGAACCGTTGAAGGCCTCTGAGACCGAGAAGGAGGAGAAGGATCCGTTTTTCATTGGCGAGAGCGACGACGACGACGAAGAATCAGCGTCCAAAGATAAGGACACGAAGGACACGAAGGATGCAAAGAAGGCATCCTAGCTGGGCTGGTAGAGACGGGTACAGGTGCGAGGCGCTTGCGTAGCGAGGGCGTCGCGCTGGTACGGAGCAGTAGTAACAGTTATTCCTACGTAGACAGCGTTAGCGATGAGTAATTAATTCCATTTGTCAATGGCACTAGCGATAATCATCCAGTGAAACTTCAGATAGAGTACAATTTTATCTACATGAGGAAGCGGTAAAAGGAGCTAGCAAGCTAGTCCAATCACGCAACCGGAAACTCAAAAACAACTTCAAAAAAACGAACCCATAAAAAAACCCAACAAGAACCAGCCTGTGTCGGGTCATCATGCCTGCATCTCTCATACAAAAGACTTTACCTGCCAAGCGTGTGCTGCTTAGCTGGTGAAAGACCAGGTGATGTCAATACGGCCCTCGCTCTCCGAAGCAAGCTCGTCGAAAGCACTAGGAGACAAATCGAGATCTCCGTACTTGCATCCAGGGCACGAGTCGGTAACCTTGACGTCGATGGACTTGCCATTGTAGTTGATGGTGATGCCACGTCCACAGTTAGGGTTGCCGTTAGACAACTGGGACTGAGCGTGGAACTGGTCAACGTTCAAGGCGACAATCTTGTCACTGTCAGAGTTGGTGATACCGCAAGCACCAAGGCCGGGGGTGTAGTAAGTGGCCTGGCCAGAGAACTCTCCGCCGCTTCCACCACCACTGGAGCTGGGGGCAGGGGCCGAAGAAGACTGAGGGGCAGGCGACGACGACGAAACCGGCGAAGGCGAAGGCGCAGCCGAGGATGAAGGAGGAGGAGGAGGAGGAGCCTGCGACGAGGAGGTAGGGACCGGAGCTGGCGACGAAGACGGCGAAGAAGCGGGGGCCGAAGACGGCGAAGGAGCGGGTGCCGAAGAGGGGGGAGGAGCAGGAGCCGACGAAGACTCAGGAGCGGGCGACGAGGGAGCAGGCGCGGCAGAGCTCTGCTGAGCGGGCTGCGAAGTCACAACGGTGCTCTGAGGAGCAGCATTCTGGGCAGGAGTTCCAGCCACTCCAGTGGACACGGCTCGGACCGAAGTGGAGTAGGGGTTTCCGTGCTGGTCTACAATGACGACGGCGTCCTGGTACACAACCTTGGTTGCTCGGACAATGTCAGTTACAGCGTCCCGCTTGTGCTGGTGGTGCTGAGCCATTGGCGAGGCAACGGCAACAGTGGCGGCGGCGACAGCAGCAATGAGTTGGAACTTCATTTTTGGTTGTTCTTTGTTAGTCGAATGAGAAGTAAAAGGGGGGTATCTATCGAGGACTCCTAAAATGAAAGTAAGGAGCGACCTTGTTTTCGAAGGCAAGAAAAATGCGTGTAGTCAAGGAGAGACTGTAGATCGAACCAGTTCGATCGGATAAAATGAAAGGAATGGAATAGCTTGAGAGAGCTAAAGTGTGTGTCGATTTCTCGTGCCTTTCAAAATTGTGGCTCCTGGGCTGTCTTTATATGCGACCCGCGTGCATGTCCACTCGCCCTTCCCTCCCCCCCTCGATGATTTTCGCTCAGATTGGGTGCTCCCCCCTTTTGGGGTAGAGTAGCGACGCAGGGAAAAAGCAAAACCATTGGACAAACAGTATGAAAATGTAAAATGTCTCAGCATGATTTCCTACTTTGGAGATGATTGTCGACATGGGATTCTTGTTTGGGAGTCCCGATTACCTGAGTGAGGCGGTCGCTGCAGCTGGTGCATTCGGGACAGTGTGCAGGGTGCTCAATTGGGACAATCTGGTGTTCCAACCATGTCTAAACCATGTCTTGACGCTTGGCTGCGGGAGTAGGCCGGATGGTGACTACAGCAGGTTTCTGCAAGCGACCACCTGGATAGAATTACCACGAATTAAGATTTAAGGGGTGCAAAAAAGAGGGTTGTAGCTACGTAGCACAATGGGAGATGCAGGCCCAGTGTCGCGGTCTCTGAATGGACAGTTGAATCGGATGCAATGTAGATTCCAGCGGCGATTTGTGCGGTCATTAGCGTTTCCAGCGATGGAGGCACTACTTCACGTGGGCGGTTGTGCAGGGAGCCCGAATTGGGGCACCCCGGGACGATCTATGCCACGCTAGCGTTCGAATCGTGTCTCGACAGCTGAAAAAGTACAGGCCGGTACAAAGGGTAGGCCGTTGAACACGGAGGCAATGCAAAAGGATGCGTTTAGACAGCAACGGTTGAATCAATTGCTTGATTAGTACCCGCTCTCCAGGATCCTGCTTTACAGCCTCAACAACCCTGGAGGAGGGTACGTCTTGGAGCCCCAAAAAGCCCGAAGTCGGGGATTCCCACTTCACTGCTGCTCGGCAGGAGCCCAGGAGGAGCGATGGGCAGGGGTAAAAAAATATCAGTCGCGACGGCGAACTCGGTTAATTCAGAGCCCCCCTGGAACGCGTAGCCATTGGTTGGTCAGCTGATTGCTTGTGGGCAATTCAAGAGGGTTCCTTGCCCCTTGGCCCCATCAGTCGCTGACCAGGCGAGTTTTTCGCCATTTTTTTCACTCCTGTAATCAGCTGTAGATGGATGCCTCATTCGGGTGAACCATGAATCAGTGTCTAGCATAAAAACTTTTCATGGCTCGGTCGTTGGCTAATTGCAAGGCAGTGCAGCTGGACCGATCAGGTTGTGATCCGGAGTAGTGCCATCTACCGAGACTGCGCAATGCTGAGGTTGCAATGTGGGATTATGTGCTACCATGTAAGCTGCCATGTGTCCAGCGTGGGACCAGCGTGGGACCAGCGTGGGACAGGCACTGAAACGAGCCGTTCTGGGCTCAGACACCAGCAAACGGTTATACACTTAGGCTAGACACTAGGCACTATACACTGGACACTAGACATTAGACATGAGTTAGACATGTCTAGGTAGTGGGCCACACCCAATTGGGACACAATAGCGTACGAGGTTGCGTCACACTGTATTTGGCCTTTCCAACAAGCTATTCGAGCCTGTCTTTGTCGCCACACCAGTGGCAGAGTAGCAGACTAGTAGTGCCGAAGTGGTGGCCGACTACTGACTGCTCCACCGCAACACCACACCCGATCACTGATCGGCCTCGCACTTGATAGGTGTCTAAGAGCGGAACTTTGGTCCCGGTGCAGCCAATAACAAAGTCCAGTAGCTAATTGGGTCCGCAGGCTGGTATTACATACGGTCTTATCACGTAATGTGAGCAACTATGCAATTGTCCTTTCTGGGTGAAATTGCTCGTGGAATTGGCCGGAATTAACTCTGTTCCATGGATTACGGGCAGGGCCAGTTCTGACCGCAATCACCGGCCTACCTCCAAGTCCATTGGAGCACAATATCGGCATCCAGTATCGAAATGCAGTATCGAGATTGAGTTTGCAACCAACCGGATCCTGAATGCCTTTGTATGGCATCATTACAGTAACCGCACCGCTGCGGTCCATATTGCCTAGCTCTCTGCTCTAATCCGAAGCCTGAGCTCCTCGCTATCCTCCCGTTCGTCATGAAACCGCTTCTACGTTCTCGGAACTGTCCGACAATGTCTCAAACAGTATGGATCGTCAATGTAATATTCTCGGTCTGAGACCCGGCTGCTGAGATCGGAGTGAGATCGTTGGTAGGTTTCCACGCAGCAAAGCCGAGTTGCATACTACTGTGGAGGCAGTGGGCTCAACTTGTGCAAAACAGGAGCAGCCACCGGCGCAGGTCTGAGTAGCTACTAGCTTACAGGTTTGGAAACTTGTCCGTTAGACCAGTTTGATGGCAATTCCGAACTAGGCATTCCACCGTGGTCCACAATTGGTAACCTAAGCCCAATCATTCGGAGTAGCCGTCTTTTGTTGCGTGAGCTAGCCCACTGCCCGTGAAGCCCGCACTATGGGTGCCCACTGCCCGTCCAGCCCAGTCCTGTACCCAGTGAGCCAGTGAGCCCGTATGCCCAGAACGGTACAGGCTCCTTACCCCTAGCTGCGGTCAGGCGTTGGGGCTCGTCGGGGACCTCGGCGAGCAACTGGCGAGCAAACTGTGTGGTAGGCGACCGGCAAGAACACCCTATGACCAAGTGGAGAAGTGGCAGTGGAGTGCGAGCAGTACAGATATGCGATGGTTGGTGCTGACTCTGAGCCGAGAGTGCTAAGAGAATCAGGTCACACCGCCACACCGCTAGCAACTCTATCATTAAGCTATCGCACTCTATCGCACTCGTCTCTATGTACCGCTTCCTGTATCATGTTGCAGTTACATTTGTCTATTGCTGTCTATTACCTTTTCGCTCCCTTTTCGCTCCCTTTTCGCTCCCTTTTCCCACGCCTCTCCCACCCCCTCCCTCCTGCTGTTTCGCCCCTCCTCCCTCGTTGCTATGGCACTGTCCCTTTCGCCTTTTGCCTTTGTAATTAGCCTTCCTCGACCCGCGGCTGCAATTTTTCAGTCCCCGCCCGACTGAGTCACAGAAATTCGGGGTCCGTCACGTGGGACCGGTGGATCAAATCCTCCCGCGGTCCAAACTCGATTCCGACTGCTACTAGCGTTTGTCACCGGTACCCGGTAGGTTTGCAACTGGCTGTAGTAGGGTCGACACAGTCGATATCGAAGGTTCTACCAGGAACTCGTGCTGGAATCTTGCCGCTTGTACGAGCCAAAGGGACGACCCGTCCAAAAAAAAATTATTACAAGAAACTGGCTCAAATCATCAGACCCTAACCTCTACCCGGATCCGTTAACGGCTCTGAAACAGTCCTGGGACCCTTACTCATTTCAACCTTCCCAGTTGACATCCACCGACCCTCGAGCACATTCCGGTCACCCCCACCATAGAGCAAGGGGCGATTGGATTCACGACCGTAGTCTCTTACTGTCGGTAATTGTGACAGTGCCTAGCACCAACACCTGAGAGACCCGAGGCTAAGGCGACACCAATTGCCAGTGTCCAGGATTTTCAGCAGGACGTCTTGATCAGCTTGCTCGCTTCTTGGTTGGATTGAGTACTGCTTTTCCACTTTGCCCGTCGCCACTCTATCGACAGCTGCGCTGACTGACCCATCTACTGACTCGTCTACTGACTGCTATGGACCCGTCGCTCGATCCCAACTTTATTCCGCCGTCTGAACAATCCCTCGAACAGCGCAAACGCAGATTCAAGACCGCCGACCACTCCCAGATCCCAGAGGTCTCGCCCATCCTTCCTTACGTGCTCGAAGAGCTGGCCGAGTCAGAGCTAGACTTGCCTCCAGTTCTAGGCTCTTCTCACCCCACTCACTCGTCGTCTACAGATCTTCCCGGCACTTCTGCAGTGCCAATTGACGTGCCACAGTCGATTCCTCGAGTATCTTCAGCCATGAGTGCGTCTCCTTCAAGCTCAAACGACTCGGGCGACTCGGTGCTGGGTGCTGCCCCGCCAAATCTCGACGGCGTAGCTGCCGCTGCTGCTGTTGCTGCCGCCACCACCGCAAACCCTAACACTACCGTAGACAAGACCGCGACGACCTCCGGTTCTGGCTCGGGATCTGGCTCAGTCTTCACTGCTGGCACCGTGTCTCCCTATACTCAGGAACCATCCGGGGCGCGGCCAGTGGTGCGATCTGCTGATCTCGAGGAGGTTCCTGGAGGTGTGGTCCGACAGGCAACCAAGCTCGAAGACTATGAATTCCCCACTCACCGCCTAAGCGACCAGATGCTCGACGACAACAAGAGCCCGCTGGTGCTGGTAGCGTGCGGGTCGTTTTCCCCAGTCACCTACCTCCATCTGCGGATGTTTGAGATGGCAATTGACCAGATCCGCGAGCATACCCGATTCGAAATTGTGGGCGGGTACTACTCTCCGGTTTCTGACAATTACAAGAAGCCGGGACTCGCCCCAGCAAAGCATCGAGTGCGAATGTGCGAACTGGCGTGTGAACGGACATCGTCATGGCTCATGGTCGACGCCTGGGAGTCTCTCCAGCCCACCTATACGCGCACTGCGCTGGTATTGGACCACTTCAATCGCGAACTCAACCTCCGCCGGGGCGGCATTCCCACAAAGTCCGGCAAGCGCAAAGGAGTCAAAATTATGCTCCTGGCCGGCGGCGACCTAATTGAGTCGATGGGGGAGCCCAATGTGTGGGCCGAGGAGGATTTGCATCACATTCTGGGGAGGTATGGGTGTGTCATTGTCGAGCGGACGGGATCAGACGTGCGATCGTTCCTGCTCTCTCATGACATCATGTACGAACATCGCCGCAATGTGCTGGTCATCAAGCAATTGATCTACAATGACATTTCTTCGACCAAAGTGCGACTGTTTATTCGTCGCGGCATGTCGGTCCAGTATCTGCTCCCGAATTCGGTGATTCGATACATTATGGATCATGGTCTTTATACTGAGTCTGAGCCAGTCAAGCAAGTAATGAGCGAGCGAGGGGAATAATGTAATGCTACGACATAGAACAATGATAGTTAGACGGTACGAATGCTGCCTTGTATGCTGATATGCTTGCTCTGCTGCTAACTCTCCGCTATAGCGCCGCTGCCTCAGCTTCAGCCTTTGCTTCACGCTCGGTTCTAGCTTCAACTGAAGAGACATTCTCATTAGGCGCAATTGTGAGATTGGTCTGCGATGGATATGGGTACACGGGCCCCTTGTTGAATCCGATATTGTCTCTGTGGGCGACATACTCAGTATCCGCATAGCCCAAATACTGTTGAATCTCAGTGCTTCGAATGCCCTTGATTCGCTCTATTTCTCCAGAGCTATAATTAACAATTGCCCGCCCAATGGGCCCGTCCTCTTCCTGCCCGTCAACAATGATATCCACAACCTCAGAAGTATGGAACACTCCTTCAACTCGTTTGATTCCCGCAGGCAACAGCCCGGCTCGGTTGGGCCGAGAGATAGCAGCGGCGGCACCCTTATCCACATATAGCACTCCCTTTGTCGTTCGGCCGTGGAGAATCCAAAACTGGCGGTCGCGAATCGCTTGCTTCATGCCCATGAATCTAGTATGCAGGGGCACGTTGACGCCTAGTCTGTACCCGAAGTCTAGTGGTTGTGTATCGACGTCAATTGGCAGGCGGTCCATAGCATGGAGGTCAATCGAACTTGGATCGACTGTCTTGAGCTCGGTAGTATCCGGATCAATGGCTTCCAGCAAAGGGCCACCGTCCGAGCCAGTGCCATTCTCACCTGCTGGTTCAGGCGTTTCTGAATTCTCTCCAGCTCCCACGTCGGCTGCTTCCAATCCCTCGCCCGTCTCTTGCTCGATGTACCCGATAATGGACGGGATGCTACCCGGAATATCGGATTTGCAGATGACAGTGGTGACGCCCGCGATGGTGGCCAGGTCGGCAGCAATGATCTTAGTAGCCATTCCTCCAGTACCAACTGCGCTGCCTGCCGACGAAAAGTCGATAGAATCGCGCAGCGCGTTGATGTCTTCAACTACAATCAGCGGCTTTGCGTCCGGGTTCGCGCGCGGGTTATCTGTGTACAGGCACGACACGTCTGTCATGAGGAAGAGGTAGTCGGCGTTGAGCATTGCCGCCGTGACAGCCGACAGCGTGTCGTTATCGCCAAACTTGATTTCGTATGCAGATAGCGTGTCGTTTTCGTTGACAATTGGTACCACCCCCAGGTGCAGAAGCTCGTTCAAGGTGTTGACGGCATTCAGGTACTGAGATCGGTCAGCAATGTCGTTTCTGGTGAGCAGAATCTGGGCAATCGGCTGGTCAAGGCGCCGGAACAGGTCTTCCCAGATTCCAATAAGCCGGGCCTGCCCCAGCGACGCAATTGCCTGGACCTGGGCCAGTTTCTTTGGCCGAGCCGTCATTTTCATTCGCTTCAACCCCGCGGCAATGCCTCCAGACGACACAATCACCACTCGGTGACCCTCTTTCTTGAGTCGCACCACTGTCTCCACAATCAGCGACATATTCGCCACACGGTGGCTCCGAGTCACTTCGTCGAACAGCGACGACGTCCCTAGCTTTATCACAATCGTATGGTGCTTCATATCTCCGTGTCAGCTCGCGATGCGATCCGTCGTCTACGCCTTATCTAAAATAGCGGCTAATTACTAGTGAAAAATTCACGTCGGCCCGATCCCGTTTTAGGAATCAGGTCACCAGATAGATCAGATCAAGAGCAAGCAACCACCACCACTAATCGGCAATCACAGTCTAGTTTGGTTGCGGGCACAGTAGGGGATAGTGTAGTGCAAGTTAGTGTTAGTGGCATTGTGCTTGTACAACTACAGTAGTGTGCCTGCACGCCGGCGACATACGGCCCTGCCGGGGCGAGACTATTGTGCCTGGTAAAGGGTGTCTAGCGACCTCTCGACCATCCTGTCCACAGAATTAGCCAGTACACAGCATTTCACCGTCCAACTGTCGCCGGTATATTGCATTTCAACGTCTAATTGTAGCTTGCCAGAATCGGGTATCGTAGCTTTGTAGTTTGCACGTAATCGTGTCGAATTGTGCGCGGTTCACGCAGTATCACTAATCACAGCGCCAAATCCATCGTTCGGTTAATGCCGTCAAGCGTGTTCTGGAACCCGTCATACTGAGGAAACTTCCGCCACCCCTGTAGTCTCTGGTGCGTGTAATGGAACCACACAATCCGGTCCAGAAGTTCATGCTCCAGTCCTTTCGGATTCGAATCAGCTGCTTTTACAAACTGCACTGTGCGGGCTAAGGTGGTGGCAGTGATGCCAGGCGGAGCCGGTTCGCGAAACCGGATTCGTAACTCCCGATAAATCACCCGAGCCTGCTTGCCCCTCGTATGGAACATCTTCATGGTATGGCGGTAGATCTCCTTATACGCATTGAGTAGAGCTCTCCGGTCCAGCGCCATTGCACACCACTAACACGAAGCGGTCGCCAAAGTCGAGGCCGTCTGCGCCTCAGCCTGCCGGGATCGGAATTTTTACCGGGTTATTTACGCGCACGTGACTGCGCATGCGCCTGCGTTATCAGGAAATGGGCTTCGAAAAAGTTCCAACTTTCACTCGAGTGGCCGTTAGTTATGGCCCGAATCCTACCGACGCTGCGTATTCCTAGTTTGCCCGTGTCTTTAGGGTCCGGGCTAGGTCTGTTCACTGACTCCGAGCCGCGAGCTGGTGATGCGGATGCCGCGGATGGTCCCGGCCTGTCTGTAGCCGGATCGGACGAATCTCCATTCGTAGGAGACGACGAGAATGAGTATCAAGACGGTGAGGACGAAGATGATGATGACGACGACGACGACGAAGACGACGATGAGGATGAGATGGATCTGATTGGAAAGCTGCCATCCTGGAACCAGCTTTCGCTGGAATACTACCGAGGGTTCTTCCAGCGGTACCTATATGCTCCTCACGGCGAGCCTCAGGGCATTTTCGCTGCCGAGGAGCCGGAAAACCCGCCGCCTTTGCAGCCTGTAGACGTCGAAGTCACTGGCATTTTAGGCGAGGATGGCGAGGATGGCGAGGATGAAGGGGAGGGAGGTGCGCTCCGTGCCGGCGGCCGCGCTGGTACTGCTACTGGCAGTGGCGAGGTTGGCGGTGGTAACCGGGCCCGAATTGACAGCATTATCAAAGAAATTCAGGCATACGGAATCGAAAGTGAGGCAGTGGACATCAACAGCTTAGAGGCATCGGAAAGAGATCGCAGCTCTCAAAATCTGCCTTTGAACAATATCCAGTCGCTTGCTCGGCTCCGTCAGCATATCAAGACCATCAGTGCAATGAATCTGCCGGCCCCGGACCGCGATCGCATTGTACAACGACTAATGACCGAAGCATACTACAAAAAGCGGTCTGTTTCCGAGCTTGAGCGGGCCATTGGTGATCACCATGACCATGGGCATCACCATGACCATGGGCATCAACATGGGCACGGTTACCGCCATGACGAGCATCCCCACCCTCACTCGATTCCCGAAGAAGCAGACAAAAATGATCGAGAACAAACGTTTTATGACCATGAAGCGGGAATCCTCGGCTGTGAACATTATAGACGAAATTGCAAACTTGAGTGCTCGACCTGCAATAAGTGGTACACTTGCCGCATGTGCCACGACGCAGTTGAGTCGCACAAGCTCATTCGCCCCGAGACCAAGCATATGCTGTGCATGCTCTGCGGACAGGTCCAGGACGCGGCACAATCGTGTCGTCATTGCAGCGCCAAAATGGCCCGGTACTACTGCAATGTGTGTAAACTGTGGGACAATGACCCGTCCAAGAACATCTACCACTGCGCGGACTGCGGTATTTGCCGAATTGGCCGAGGAGTCGGAATCGACTTTTTCCACTGTAACAATTGCAACGTGTGCATGTCGATTGAGCTTCAGGATAACCACCGATGTATTGAGCATTCGACAGAATGTGATTGTCCGATTTGCGGGGAGTTTATGTTCACGTCTACAGAAACGGTGGTGTTTATGAAGTGTGGGCATTCAATTCATTTGGCATGCTTCCAGGACCATACTCAGAGGTCTTACAAATGCCCGACCTGTCAGCGATCGATTTTGAACATGGAGGCGCAGTTTCGGATTTTGGACCGCGAAATTGAGCAGCAACCGTTGCCAGAGCCATACTCAGACTGGCGGTCTATTGTCATTTGCAACGATTGCTCGGCCAAATCTGCGGTCAAGTTCCATTTTTTGGGACTCAAGTGTGAGACCTGCAAGTCGTACAACACTGCGCAAGTCTCTATCATCAAGCCGGAAGATGATTCTGATAATGTGAGCAGCTTTGTAGAAGACGTTGAGCCGTCAATTGTTGACTCCCTGGAAACTGACGATGAAGACTAGCACATACAAGCATGGCTATAGCATATAATAGCATATTTATAATCATTGAGACCATTATGGAATTGTCTGCCCTATATGGCATTGAGACCACTATTGAACGGCCCCCCTATAGCACTGAAACCACTGTGGAATTGTCCGCCTGTATGGCATTGCCTGCAATTGCCAGTCTCTCCGAGTCTTCGAAATCATGAGTACTACTGCATGTTCAAGCGACTGACTTACGTTCATATACTTTAGCCTACTAAACTGCCTGCTGTCTCGTTGTGGCTCACATCTTGCCAGACAAATGTGCGCCACCGTCTAGAGGGAGCACAACTCCATTGGCATAGTTACCTGCTTTGGACAGCAAGTAAACTGTCGCACCAATGATATCGTCCTTCTCGCCCAGTCGACTTCGAGGGTTGCCCTCGACTACGGCCTCGCCAATGACCTCAAGCACGCCGTTGCTCATCTTGGACGGGAAGAATCCTGGCGCAAGAATGTTGACGGTAATGTTGCGGGGTCCAAGCTCAACTGCCAGGGTCTTCCCGAGGTGGTGAACAGCAGCCTTGGAAGCCAAGTACCCGTAAGTGCCTCCGCTGAGACCAACGTGGATTCCTGCGACCGAGCCAGTGATGAGCACTCGAGACGGGTCCTCCTTGGTGCCGGACTTTGACAAAATCGGAGCGAACAGCTGGATAGACGAGAACACTCCTCGGAGATTGAGGTCGAGGACCTTTCCAATTGCCGAGTCGGGGTGAGACTCTAAGTCGGCACCCCATGAAGCTCCAGCGTTTGCAATCAGGATATCAAGCTTGGACTCAGCTTTGGAGTAGTCAGCCAGCAACTTCTCCACTCCGGCTCGGGTACCGAGGTCAGCAGGCAGCGATACGGCCTTGCCCTTCAGTCCCTCCTTCTTCACCAGATCGTTCAGGTACGCGGCCGCCTCTTCGCAGGCCTTGGCCTTTCGAGACGAAATGTAGACCTTTGCTCCACCAGCCAGGAGGATGGCCTCGGCCATGTACAACCCGAGACCCCGAGATCCACCGGTGACCAATGCAACCTTTCCGTCCAAAGAAAACAAACTGTGAACTCCCATTGTAATCAGCTCTTCAACCACAGTATCGCCAACTTGTATGCCGAGGGTGTGCCGATGCCGCCTTATTATAGTGTCGATGGCGGGGTTGTGGGGAAGAGCCGAGGTATGGGGGGAAAAACTCGGCATTTAACTAAAGCAAGTGCGGATCTCCACCGGAAGAGGGACCGAGAAATCGTGAGGATAGTGAGGTGACGGCGAGAATGAGGCAGGAAACGTGGCCAGTAGAAGGTACCACGTCACGTCACGCAGAGGCTCTTTGGTAGAGTGTGGGTGCTGCGCAGGGCGGTGCTGGCAATTGAATTCGGCGACCGCAGTCAACGTTCGTGTCTGCCTTCTTGAGTTGCCGCTGCAAACGGCCGCGATCGTCGCTTACCCCATCCTCGAATCTGATTATGTCAGCTGAAATTTACAGGCAACTGCGATCCACTAGGGGCTTTGAGGGAAGGTCTGGGAGGACAGTTGGACTAGAATTGGCCTGGAATCAGTCCTTTTGGGCTCTGGCGGCTCTGGTTGAGCATATGACTCAGTGATTGCTCACGGTGACTCATCGTCGACCTTACGGGTACATATCGAGGCAATTGAGCAAATTACCGCTGCGGTTAACGCATTTAAAAACCCTCCCATAGACCATACCGGTGATCCTGGCTATACGACAAGAACTGGCAGTGAGGAATACGATCTGACCAGCACCATGTCCCATTCTCATTCCCACGGTCACGACCAATCCCACAGCCACGGTCATGACCCTTCCCATGGCCATTCGCACTCCCATGACACTGGCTCCTCTGCTAGAGTGGAGCGGTTTAATGAAGCTAACCGTAGAGTATACTCCGACCAGAAAACTCCTACCTTTGAGCTGCCTCAATGGAAGGCACTGTCTCGACTATGTGTAGCCAAGATGCTCCAGCTGGATCCCCAGGGTCCTAGTGCTATCGATGAAAGCGGCAAGGTGTACACGGACGCGGTGCTGCATGACCCCATTACCGACGTGTGGAAAGGGTGGAGCAAACAGTCCACCAAGCTCCTCGACTTTGCCTGCGGCCCTGGGTCGAACTCTAAGGATTTTGCGCCTTTTGTCAATGCCACCGTTGGGGTAGACATCTCTCAGGACGCGGTGGACCAGTACAACCGCACAGTGGCGGGCGGCAAGGCATTTGTGCTCGACCTGGCCCAGCCAGATCAGACCCAAGTCAACCAGACGCTAGGCAGCGATTTCGACGCCGTCATTTCGGCAATGGCCTTTCACCACCTAGGCGACTACGCGACCGTGGCTAAGAACCTCGTTACTCACCTCAAGCCAGCAGGACGGTTGCTGGTAGTGGACCTGTACTCGGACGGTGGGAAGGGCTCAGGCACCCTTCAGCACATCTCTGAGGCCGACGCAGAGGAGCTGGGAGTGTCGCACCAGCACGGGTTCACTCAGGCCGAGTTCGAGACTTTGTTCACGAATGCGGGGTTGGTGGATATGAATTTTGTCTATAATTTCACCATTGACTTGTGGTTTGGCCGGCCAGCTGGCGAGCAGATGGGGTGGACTGATAAGTTTCTGAACAACGCAAAGACGCGACAAGTTGGGGGACAGACGGAGTATCTGATGCAGCTGAGACTGGTTTTGGCATCCGGGACTAAGCCCAGCGGTGCTTCGATTTAATTTCAAGTACCAACTGGATACGATATCTGAGATAGTCCGTAGACACCAGTGGTGTGGAAGCTATGTAAGTGCCGCATTAGAGGCAGAGACACAGAGAGAGTAGTCAATGTGTCGTAAAGTATAGCGACAATAATTATTCAAGCAGCGCATAGGCGCATTACACCAGCCCAGAGCCATGCCTTAAGCAACACGCCACTCTCATTAGCCTTCTCAATTGCCCTCTCAACTGCCCCGTGAATCCTACCCTCTCAACCATTCTCCCCCCGCCAACCCCCTCCCATATCGGTCGTAGTCAGATCACGGGACTGTCACACCCCTCTCACGTGTACCACCTGATTCCTGATCCCCCATCCATTTCTGCACGGGGCCCACCAGCTCTTGCTATACCTGTACTTGACATTCACACCAGTCGCGGGTACCGAGTACGAGTACAAGTACCCTGGAGATGAACTCCCTCCAGTACATCTCGACCCAAGTCAACTCGCTGATTGGCACTTCGTTCGCTGAGGAGGACGAGAATGAACTGGACCACAAGCAACTGCCGTCCAAGCGGCACTCCCAGACTCTGACCCCGATCTTACCGCCAATAGAAGCAGATGGCCTGTTCGGGCCCGCGTTAGAGGACCATGTCAAGGCCGAGTTAGCCGACCAAGGCAATGATACTCCGCAGTTGGAGGCGTCTGGAGGCAGTTTGGCTGGCGGCACCGGGATTGGCATTGGACTGAAATCAGACGTCAACCAGGCAGATATACCTGCCTTGACTCTTGATACTCAGGGCGAATTGGACGAGAAGGCCGCCGCCACCAGCACAGGACCTGGCGGTAGAGCCAAAAGTGGCGCCAATGGGACTGTAGCCGACGCAGTGTCCCCGTCTGGTACTGGGTACTTGACCCTTGATGGGCTGTCGGCAGTGGCGCAGTGGCCGGCAACCTATACAATTGGCCTGCTCCGGGTATTGGGGACTGTCGTATTCACAATTCTCGCGCTGCCATACCGAGCGGTATGGTGGACAATCGCCGCAGTATCTGGACCTTCATCATCGCCGTCATCGGCATCAGCATCTTCCCCCCACCCTCCAGTTTCCGCCGAAACCGCTCTGGAGCTGCGACGACTGCAGAGTCCCTACGCCAACGAGGTCCGAATCCCTCGCGTCGGCGCCACGAACCGCCCCCTGTTCCCATCTAGACCGCTGCTGTCGCGCCCGGGCCCAACAAAGACGCTAGTACTCGACCTCGACGAGACACTAATCCACTCACTCTCCCGGTCTACCTCCTACTCCCAGGGCCAAATGGTCGAGATCAAGCTAGCACCAAACCAGCTCGCGACCCTGTACTATGTCAACAAGCGCCCCCACTGTGACCAGTTCTTGCAGGCGGTGTCGCAATGGTACCGGCTAGTGGTGTTTACTGCATCGGTTCAGGCGTATGCTGACCCAATGATTGACTGGCTGGAAAAAGAGCGCAAGTACTTCCGCGCCCGATTCTACCGCCAGCACTGTACAGCCACCCCGGCGGGGTATACCAAGGACCTGTCCAAGATCGACCCGGACCTTCGTCGCGTCATTATCATCGACAACTCTCCCACTTCATACTCGCTGCAGGAGAACAATGCCATTGGAATTGAAGGGTGGATTTCAGACCCTTCAGACCACTCGCTGCTCCATCTCATTCCATTACTCCATGCACTGCGGTACGCACCAGATGTGCGGTCATTACTAGCACTCAAACGAGGCGAGGGCATTTTTGAGACTGAATAGGAGGCAGGCAGGGTATGACGAGTAGCATAGAATTGGCATGCATCGCCAGTGATGGGGTAGTATTATTTATCGGCTCAATGCCTACTAATGCAATAGTAATAGACTACACGCAGACTCGATAGGGTGGGGGAAAGAGAATTAATGCAGGCAGACATTCTAGTGCTGCGACCATTGGCAGTGTCACAGCGCCGCCCTCACCGCTGCGTTATCCTACTAGCGGCTTGATCTTGTCCCAAAACCCGGAAGATCCCCCTCGTAACGGCTTTGCAATTCTCGTGCTCAGTCGCATGCTCGAAGACTGTGAACTGGGCTCATCGTTTTCGTCATCATCCATTCCTGCCTCTCGCAACTTGAGCTCCTTGATCTGAGCGCCTAGCATACTGAGACTAGCTTCAAAGCTATCCTGCTCCTTACGAAGCGATTGCTGAGATTGCAGCAGCGCTGTTTCCAAGTATGAGATACGGTCGTTTCGTGATTCGAGGAATTTCTGTGCTGTGGCAACCTCGGTCTTGAGAGACGTGTTTTGGTCCACCAATTGCCGCTGGACTTTTGTAAGCTGTTCGAGGTTGCGCTGGAGTAGTGCCACTCGTTTCTGCTGCGCATTGTTGCGAAGTGCCAAGTTGTACTGCACTTGGACCTTGTCGAGGTTCAATTCCAGCTCGATAATGCGCTCGCACCGTTCCTGTAGATCATTCATCAGGCTCTTCTTGACACTCTCAAATTGCTGCATGTCTTGGGACGAGTTGGCGGCCTTGATCTTGAGCTCGGAGTCCAATTCTTCGACTCGGCCGACCAGTTTCGTGATGGTCTCCTCATGAGCCTGGATCTTTGCAACATAGGGCTCGGCCGTGTCAAGCCGTTGAGGCAACTCGTTGGCGTCAGTGGTGTCCTCAAGTAGTTGCTCAAACCGTTGCCGGTCTTCAGACAGAATTGACTCTAACTCCTTATGAGGTTCCCAGAATTGAATCGCATTCAGCACTTTCCGTAGCTCTCGTGCTGCAGTGGCATCCGTTTCTGGCAGCGCGTCTACTAAGCTGAGACCCTGCATCACTATTGACGTTAGCCGAGCGCTAGCCAGCGACGTCCGTCGGCTTTCACGTCGCTCCCTTTCTACACCGCTACCACCAGCCTTTCGGGTAGGCGTTGACGGCGTAGACGTGGCCTGGCCGAAGTCGTCTTCGCTCTTGACCGTCGCCTTCTCGAGCTCATCACGAGCAGCTGACAGGTCATGCCTCAGTGACCCATTCTCTTGAGTCACCACTTGTAGCTGGATGCTTGCTTCTTGCTGCTCATATATGAGCTTGTCCACTCGTAATTTCAGCTCCTGGTTCTCTTCACGCAGCCGTGACGACGACTCTTGAGGGTCTAGCCCCAGCCACTGGTTTACCTGACTGATTGATCTGTCAGGAGAACCCAACCGTGCCCCGGCATCCGCCTCCTCGTTTGTAGGAATCTTTTCCAAGTCTATGGCTTCCGCAGTTGGATTTCCATAGTCACTGACGGCACTAGACACCCCTCCCTGACGCAAAAACGTCAATTCGGTCTCGAGCTTTGACGCGTACGCGGTCTTAGCAGCCAATTGCGCTTTATACTGCCCCAACATTTGCTTGAGCTCGGCCGGGCTCAGCTCGGTGTTGATCTTGGCCTTGTTTCGAATGGTCTTGGCTCGCACACCGAACCGCAGCGTCGAGATTGTCTCTTGGTCATTGAGACTCGACGGTGAGCAGTTTACAATCAGACTGGTCCGCGAGTTACCTCCCAGCGATTCCTGGAGAATTCGAGTCAGCTTGGAATCTCGGTAAGGCACGTGGCTGCTCTTACCATCGGTGAGGGAGTTGATGACCATCCCCAGAGCTGATAGAGATTTGTTAATCTTCTTTGCCTCCTCCAGTGTCTGACCAGAAGCTCCAGTTTTGCCCACCTTCTCCGACCCCGCCAGATCGACCAAGAACAGCTGGCCTGTCTTCTGCGACCCCCCCAGGGTGAGGTTGCGCTGCGATACTACAATTGCAAAGATCGAATGCGACCGCGACGATTCCTGGTTCATGTTTGTGGCCGCAGTTGCCCGCACCCGGGCCCCCTGGCGCATCACCTCGTACACCTCGGCTGCCGACGCCACATACTCCTCGGTCAGGCCCTTAACATAGACGCCCCGCTGCTTGTCTTCGTGAATAGACAGGTTCGCCTGCTGCGGATTCAATAGATCCTTGATCTTTTCCATATAGATCTCCATGTAGCTCACTCGCACCGTATATTCGACATGGCCCGGAGATGTGAGAATGTCGTCAAAAATCTTATCCACGATTCGCGGAATGGCTCCCCGCCTACTCTTGTCGTCAATATCGGGTCCCATCATTGTGTACGACTTGCCGGACCCGGTCTGGCCATATGCTAGCACCGTCCCATTATACCCCTTCATGAGATCATCAACGGTCTGGTTGAGCGAGTACTCAAACACATCGCCTTGGCCGGAGTCGCAGTCAAACACTCGGTCAAACGTGAACGAGCCAGAGAAATCCTTAGAGTTGATTGAACAGGTCTGGTCCGAGTCAAACGACGCGATTAGCGACCCATTTGCCTTTTCACTATCATTTTCCGGCCGGAATCTGGCAATGACTTTGATATTATCTGAGCCACTAGGCACCTTTCTATCCGGCATCGGCGACACGGAGGGGGCTACAAGCCGAGTAGTACTTGTGGGGGTATGCTATTCTTGTTCACGATGCTGCGCTGCTGTGGTTTTGGCGTCTTGCTCAGTGGGCTTGCTGGCTAGCTTACCGACCAATGTCTGATCATGGAAACGCGCGCCAGCAAATGGCAGGTGGTTAACAGCTGGAACAATGACTGCAAGATTTGAGTCAAATTTGAGACACTGCCGGGTTCGCCGATATGCCGATTTTACGTGGAAGTAGGGCGATTGTGAGACAATACTGAGACAATACTGAGACAACTGCTAGACAACCTTTGAGACAGGGCTAAGACATTACATGACAAACCGCGTTTTTTCACGTTTTTGGTACATTTTTGGATCGAAGAAGGAGACGTTATGGGGTTCTAGAAGAATGTGACGCCAACAGTGCAGTGGACGTTAGCGGTAGGCAGGGCCATACTTAGTCGGGCGTAGTGACTCGTCTTATCTCACTCATATGGTACCTGGACAGCCAGAGAGCGTCTCTCGCAGACCGGGCCCGTTTTTACAAGATCCAGCCAATGCGTTGAAATTTGGCAGGGAATACCTTCAAATCCTTAATACCTAGTCCCATCGCCACCAGCGTCGCTCACCAGGTCGTGGTCACCCCTACGATCGCCCAAGCTACTACAGACCCCGTCCCCCTCCTCCACTATGTGTTCTCTCCTATGCTCCTCGTAAGTTGTATCGCGCCTTCGAAAGCTCCAGCACTTCGTCATACATGTCGTCTATCCACTGCGTCACCAAAATCGATGTCAGCGACGCAAATATTGGCACAAGCCAGATATAATCGTACCCCTTCCATGGCCAATGCTTCATATACGCCACAAATGCAACCAGAACCGACAAACCTAGTGACCCTAGACTGACCGTCCGTTTCAGCCCGCCAGTAGCTTTGACACTACCTGCTAGGTAGTAAAGGTTAAAGGTACTCAGCACAATTGCCATCAAGCTAATCAACGATATCGACGGGTTGTGCCGGCAGTATGGTAGAAACACAAACAGCGGCGTCGGAAACAACATGACCGCTGAAAAGGCCGTCTTGTAAACATCATCCTGTTTAGCCATTTTCAATTGCATTGCTGCAATCAACTGGTCCTGTTCTAGTTAGCACAAATAAAGTGCACCGATGCATCTGGCGGTACTGACCTTGCTCATCTAGAACCGGCTCATTTTCGGCGTCCGAGTCCGAATCAGACTGGTATTTGCGAGGCCTCCTTCTCGACATTGAAAGTCTGGAAGAAGATTGAGACCACCACGCCAGTGTGAACCAACGCATTATTAAGGTGAAAAATAAGCACGTGGCACGACGCACGTGACTATTTCTTGGACATGACGACCCCATTTACTACTACAATACAGCACAGCACACAATTGCAATGCAGCACAGCACAGCAGAGCATAGCACAACAAAATTGCAATCCAACACAATACACAACCAAATGCAATCAGTCCCCTCCCTCCACCCTTCTCTCAGTCTCTTTCTATGCTCTGCATTAGTGGATTGATACATGAGTTACGTCATCTGCCAATGACACGCTCAACTGAACTGGGTGGTGCCAATGACACGCTCAATTCAACTGTGCGCTGCCTGAACTGGCGCTGCTTAACTAAATTCAAGCTGGAAAATCACAAATGGCTTGTAATCCACATCAACTAGCGCCCCGTACTCCGTCAAATCTGAGTCTCCCTTGAGCTTCCCCTGCCGGTCCTTGGTAAAGGCATTGCCTCCGAGGTACCCAAACTTGTCCACTAGCACCGCCTCAGCCTTGGAGACGTTTTTTGGCGCCCTGATGACGGCAGTGAGGAAGTTCGGGGGCAGGCCATACCGCAGTACCGACTCCACAAACACTCTAATGGCCTTGAGATGAGCCCATGCCTTGATGATATCGCCGTGGGCAGTGCGCGCGAGTCGCACGACTTCAGCCCACAATCGGCGTTCGGTCTGAGCCGCGACCTGCTGTTCTCGGCGCAAGTCGGCGACCACTTCAGGCGAGAACTTGAACTCTCGAGGAGTCCACTTACGCTCGCGGGTCTTGGACACAAACTCGCTGGCATACTTTGTAAACAACGTGGTGTTGAACAGCACAAACTCCGAGTCCTCGGCAATCACCGAAGCCGATCTGGGGACCACCATTGGCGCCAGCGTCTCGTACACTCCCAAATAGTCCTTCTTTTGCGACACCGGCACCGCGATCAGCACCGTCGTCAGGTACTCACTGTCCTGGACGAAGTGCTCGCTTCGCACGATATCGTGAAGCGATCGCACCGACAAATTGCCAGTCTGGCGGCGGTCCACAGCCGACAAGTTGGACTTGGCCGAAGTGTACTCGGCGTAAGACGATCGCACATCGGAGTCGAGTGCAAACGCCTCCTTCGAAACCAGATCCACCAGCTCCGCAATCGACTTGTCCAGACGGTATTTTGACGAATTCCACGAAAACGACTCAAAATACTGCTGCGCGGTCTTTGATCCGTCCACTTTCCGCGCCGCCTCCAATTGCGCCGAGTTGCCTTCATACACCGCAGTCAAAATCTCAGCGCTCTTTGACGCCACCGACTGGAATTGCCCGTCGACTTTGGCAAGCTCCTCTCCCTGCTGGATCAGCGAATCCAGAGTCCCAATCTTGAAGTTTGGCAATGCAAACTGGTTCACGTCCGTAGGCGACGCCAGCGTAAGATTCTCCACCAGCCATTTCTCCAGCTGCGTCTGAGGGTCTCCGCCCGCCGGAGCCGCACTCGATGGCAGCGAAAGTAGCAGTGCCGTGGACATTCTATGTATATGTCTCGGTCCTTCTCAAGCTCCAGCTGTCTCCTTATCCCGTCGTCGTTGGTCGTTGTCTACCAGTAGGTTCAGCCCTTTGGCACCTACCGCAGTAGTTGTTGGGAGGCCTTCGCGGCGCTGGTTCCTACTGCGCTACATTTCACTGCATTTTTTGCGGCGACGTCGTGGTTGCCTACTGGTGTAAACTGGCTGATAACTACTACTGATAAAAAAAATTAGGGTCGAAAAGTGAAAAATCAATCAGCTACTTTAGCCGGCAGTGATGAGTAGAACCCTGGAGGAGCGACTGTCTAGTCACTCGAATGCGTTCAATGGCTTGCTGTCGTTGATTCCAGCCAAGTACTACTATGATGAAGATACCCAGACTCAATGGAGCAAGAAGAAGCAGTCCAAGGCTCAGGCTAAGCAGTCGAAGCGGGCCAAGTTTGATCCTGAATCAAAGTCGACTGCACTAGAAGTCACCAAGGCACGAGAGGAAGTTGCCGAGCAGGAGGGGGAAGATGAGGATGAGGAGGACGATGAAGACGAAGAAGGCCGGGACGAGGATGGCCAGGAGATAGAGGTTGAGGAGGAGGACCAAGCCGAGGACGAGGATGAAGAGGTGGATGCCGCTGGTGAGGCGAATGCAGAGTCTGAAGAATCTGGCGACGAAATCACGGTGGTGTTTGATGATAACGGAGATGTGATTGAACTCGAGTCAGAGTCGTCTGAACCGAGCCCAGCTCCTCGCGCAGAACCCAAAACGAATGCATCCGGGCCAGTTGAACAGCCAAAATCCAAAAAGTCCGACAAGACCGCAAAGCTCGACAAGCCCCAAAAGGCCGCTGGAATCGAGGAACTGAGAGACCGACTGCAGAAAAAGATCCAAATGATGCGCGAGAGTAGAAAGGCTCCTGGCACAAAAGTCAATGGTGCGCCGCTGAATCGAGAAGCATTGCTAGAGTCTCGACGGTCCCGCAATGAAACGCTCAAGGCCAAAAAAGAGCTCAAACGGAAGCGAGACGAAGACGAAGATAACGACGACGATAATGACGACGGTGGTGAAGACGGCGACGCCGAGGACGGTGACGGTGACCAGGATGGAATTTCTCAACAGGCAAAGGCTCTAGTGTACTCTCAGATTCAGTTTAACGATGGCCAGAGGACCACTGCCGACTTGCAGCAGCTGACCGAATCCAAGAAGTCCAAGGGTCCGCGAGATCTGCTGGGCCAATTGAGACATGTGCAAGCCAGCAAGGCCAAGCTCGCGTCCATGGACGAGGCCAAGCGTGACCATGCCCAAGAAAAGTACGAATGGAACCGGGCAATTCTTCAGGCCAATGGAGAAAAGGTTCGAGACGATGAGAAACTGCTACGCAAATCGCTCAAAAAGCAGTCTAAGCGCAAGAAGAAGTCGGCCACCGAGTGGAAGGAGAGAAAGGAAACCGTCCAAAGGAACATTGCCTCTCGACAGGCCAAGCGAGAGCGCAATTTGCAAGAGCGTCGAGACTCGAAGGGAGTTAAGGGCAAGAAAGCAAAGAAGCGAGCAGGATTTGAAGGAGGGCGCAAGAAAGCAAAGCGCTAGTCAAGCTCACGCGACATGTCATCTATATTAACCTTGCATCCATTCATAGTAAACATTGCAATTGCATTTCAGGCATTGAACGCCATTGGACACCAGCACCTCTCCTCCTACTCCTACTCCTACACATCGCTTTGCCTGCATATCCCTACGTGCTCCACATTTCCTCCCGTCGGATTATGTCCGGTGGAAGTCATGCGCGTGCGCCGTGCCTCCAAGCCAAAGTCAGGCGGTAGTGTAGTGGCCAATGGCGTTCTAACACATCTCACCGTTCCAACAACCTAACCAGCATATCAATATACACCTCAATTCCCCTCCCCCATTGCCGTTTAACTCTCCGCCGTCCTTCGTTACCACCTTAATTCCCTCCTTCTCCTCGTCCTTCTCCACACTCCCAGCCTCCTCGTCCCCGAAGTTTTGCCGAAATTTCGCCGAAATACCCACATGCTTGCACGCTCCCCCCTTCAGACCACCTTAAGCCCGGTTCGGATCCGAGTTTCCCCAGACTGCCAGCCTCGGCCCCCGCAGGAATCGGGCCAATGCGATTTTGAGCATAAATACAAGCCCTGCGCTACCCCAACTTGGGCGTGATTGGTTACAACAGAGGTTGAAATTTGCAAAAAAATATAATGCTGTCGGCTAGATCTGTGGTTTCTTCTACAGCTAAGGTATCGAGAGTGATTGGGGCCAGAAAAATGTCGTCAATTAACACTGACAATGTCCGCCCCGAGCCAGATCAGGTGCTCAAGGACATTGCCGACTACGTACACTCCTACAAGATCGATTCTCCGGTGGCAGTCGAGACCGCTCGATTGTGCTTGCTCGACACCCTCGGATGCGGACTGGAGGCACTCAAGTACAAGCAGTGCGCTAACCTCATTGGACCGGTGGTGCCAGGAACAGTGGTGCCCAATGGTGTCAAGGTCCCAGGTACGTCCCATGTCCACGACCCCATCCGAGGAGCGTTTGCGATTGGAACTGCCATCCGATGGCTCGATTACAATGACTGCTGGCTGGCAGCAGAGTGGGGACACCCCTCTGATAACCTTGGAGGAATTCTGGCGGTTGCCGACTGGCAGACTCGATTGGCCAAGGCCACTGGCGGGTCTGAGGGTAAGGTGTTCAAAGTCCGAGACGTGCTGGACTCCATGATCCGAGCCCACGAGATCCAGGGAGGCCTTGCCATCGAGAACTCGTTCAACAAGGTCGGCCTTGACCACGTGGTGCTGGTGAAGGTCGCGACCACTGCGGTGGTGTCCAAGCTGCTTGGCCTTGACCGGGACCAGACCATTGACGCCGTGTCGCAGGCGTTTGTGGACGGCCAGTCGCTGCGAACCTACCGACACGCGCCCAACACAATGTCGCGAAAGTCGTGGGCGGCCGGAGACGCCGTCTCGCGAGCCGTCAACCTCGCCCTTCACGTGCGAGCTGGCGAGGGCGGCATGCCGTCAGTGCTGACCGCCAAGACCTGGGGTTTCTACGACGTGCTGTTCAAGGGCAAGCCATTCAAGTTCCAGCGACCTTACGGATCGTACGTGATGGAGAATGTGCTGTTCAAGATCTCGTTCCCTGCCGAGTTCCATGCTCAGACCGCGGCCGAGGCCGCCATGGTCCTCAATGCCAAGCTCAAGGAGCTCGGCAAGACCTCGGACGACATCAAGCACGTCAAGGTCCGAACCCAGGACGCCGCCATGCGAATCATCAACAAGACTGGTCCTTTGTACAACTATGCTGACCGAGACCACTGTCTCCAGTACATGATTGCCATTCCTTTGATCCACGGCCGATTGACTGCCGACGACTATAGCGACGAGGTCGCCGCCGACCCTCGAGTCGACGCGCTTCGAGAAAAGATGGAGGTTGTCGAGGACGTGCGATTCACCGAGGAGTACTTTGCTCCTGAAAAGCGATACATTGGAAACGCACTGCAGATCACTCTTAACGACGGCACTGTGCTTGACGATGTCGAGGTCAACTATCCTATTGGACACCGCAAGCGACGAGAGGAGGGAACTCCCGTGCTGTTGTCCAAGTTTGAGCGACACCTTAAGGGACGTCTTGATGAAGGTCAAGCCAAGAAGATTGTCGAGACTTCGGCTGCGCCTGACTTTTTGGATCAGGACATTGACACCTACGTTGATTTGTACGTGAAGAACTAGTGGGCGATGCGCCAAGCGCCAAGCGACCTAGTACATAGCGCAATGAATTAGTGTGATCCAGCCTGACAGCAGCAATGGGCGACTATCGACTGCATTTGACGATATCGAGAAATTAGTTACAGTGTGCGTCTGAGCAATCCACTAGAACCATTAGATACAATTGACCAGTCTGCTACAATACCACAATAGCTACCACAATGCCACCACAATCCGAGAAGCCTGCAAGTTGTGTCGCGATGCGATCGCTCGGGCCTCGCTTCCCGAGACCTAATGTTGCTTGCATCAGCCTCGAAATTTCAAATGTGGGGCTCGGGTTAGGGTAGAAACCCCGAATAAGTCCGTCTCACCCCCATCTCTCGTTGAGTCAACACACTTGAGTCAACTATCCCCAAATGTCAAGAACTAGAAGGATTGCTAAGGAACTAGAGGATGTCCAGTCCGACACTTCGTCTGGAATCAAGCTCAACTTTGTTAAAGAGTCGGATATTTCACATTTGAAAGGAGTATTCCGGGGCCCTCCCGACACTCCGTACCAAGGCGGAGACTTTGTGGTGGACATTCAAATCCCCCAAGAGTATCCGTTCAAGCCCCCCAAAATGAAGTTTGATACCAAGATTTATCATCCCAACATTTCATCGCAGACCGGCGCCATCTGCCTCGATATTCTAAAGGATGCGTGGTCTCCGGTGCTGACGCTCAAGTCATCGCTCATCTCGCTGCAGTCGCTGCTGCAGTCCCCGGAGCCGTCAGACCCCCAAGATGCCGAGGTGGCAAAGCATTACATGTCGAACTATGATGGGTTCAAGACGACTGCGGCGAGCTGGACTGCGACGTATGCGGGCGGAGGGGAGAAGAAGGATTTGGACCCGATTGCGCAGTACGGACTTGACCGAGAGCTGGTGTCGTCGTTTGAGAACATGGGGTTCCCCCAGGACAAGGTGATCGAGACGTTGCGGCGATTGGGGGTCAAGAGTGCCGAGGACGAGGCGACGCATAACCGGGTTTTGGAAGAGCTTTTGCAGTAGCGGCCCCGCCATGGGCCCAATCATAAGGCGGACCTGAAGAGGGCCGTGAAGCGAACCCTGAAGCGGACAGTGAGTAAATTGCTGCAGTCGGCTGTCGGGACACTGTGATAGCTTGTGTGCTCGGATCTTGACCCTCATTTGGGTGCTAGATGCCCGGTGCTGCGGGTGAATGTGGTGCAAACTCTCTAGCTAACTCTCTAGGTCTGTACTGTAAAATGAGTAGGAGTAGGAATACGTTGGCCAAATGGCAATGGTAACTGCCAATTGTCAGTGTCTGAATTGAGAGCCGTCATTGACAATTGATGGTGATATTGAATTTCATTATACTTATTTTGCTTGTGCCTCGGCCACCTATCTGGGCCGGCACCTCTCGCCTCAGGCGCCTGAGGCTTGCCTACTTCCTCCCGCTTAACCCACTCATATAATTCCCCCACGCTACCAATTCAACGTCCGTAAACCCTGGTCCCTGCGCATTGACAATTGCGTCCTGAATTGCAGCATCAATCTGTGCTGAGGATCGCTGCACATTGCGCACAATCTCAACCTGCTTCTCATGCTCCTGCTTAATAGCGTTCGCCTTGACCTCAACTCCCAATAGACCATTGAACTTGGCCACAATGTGCTCGAGCCCGCCGCGGGCGACCAGCGCATGGACATTGACAGTGGCGAGCCGGCCAATAATCACACACGACAGAATCTTGATATTATGGTCGTCAGCAAGTCCCGCAATGACTCGCTCTAGCAGCACGTCGATTTTAGCAACCGCCTGTAATTGAGTCGCACTGAGCGTCGTCACTAACGAGTAAATTGACTCGTAAGCGGTCTTTCGAAGGTCAAGGCCGTCGTCCACCTTGTGCTTGAACGGTCCCATCTCCACTGATCGAATCAGCGCCGGGTTCACCACCATTTCCTTGTACAGAATCGGCAGCAGTCGCGGCAGGTGGGGCAACACTAAGTACAGCTTGTTGTGGGACGCCGAGATGAGCGTCTCCAATGCCACTTCGCGGATTTCCAATCGTTCATCCTCAGCGAGGCCGAAAAAGTTCACGACAATGGGCTTCAGAAGCCGGTCGTACTGGTCGTGGGCCTGGCCAAATGAGTACTTCACTGCGGAGATGGCCGTGAGCCGGGTACGCCACTGTGAAGACTGCAAGTATGCTTCCAGTTCGGGCAAAAACTGCTCCGGGCTCTGAATGCTGAGCCGGCCAATGCACTCTGCTACAAGCGCTCGCTCTGCCTCATCCGCGATCTCAAGATCAATTGCGATCAGTGCCGCCCACAGTTGCTGGGCCAGTTGCGGCGACGTGATCTTTTCTGACAAAATCACCTCCCGCGCCGCCGTCAGGTAAAGGTACAGCTTGTTGGTAGCAAGGCCGTTAATCAAGACTGGCAGCAGGTCATCCACTCGAGTCTGCGTTACTTCACCAAGCGCTCGTGCCGCCACTGGCCTCACCACATCGCTAGCCGAGTCGAATTGGGCAACAATGGACGCGATATCAATCGCAATTGGCGACCGCTTCCCGATATTTCCCAATACCAGCAGGGGCCATA
The DNA here is from genome assembly GCA_003705735.3 of Blastobotrys peoriensis. NCBI lineage: Eukaryota > Fungi > Ascomycota > Dipodascomycetes > Dipodascales > Trichomonascaceae > Blastobotrys > Blastobotrys peoriensis. Next base: position 13,626 of record PPJJ03000017.1, on the reverse strand, counting down.
CCACGCTAGTCGGGTCGCCGCCCCCACTGATGGCGGTGACGGCTGAAATATGTTGACGAACCTGGTCCTCCACGCTAGACCCTTGCAGCACTGCAATTGCATAGATTTCAGCCAAAACCTCGGCCTGTGCAGGGTCTGAGCTCGCCGAAGACGGTACTTTGGCTGCAATCATTGCCGCAATCGAGTCAGCATCCGAGGAGCCTGCCTCAGACCCTACTAACGCCTCAAACAAGTGCAGTAGCTGAGTTCGGGCGGAATTGTTGCCCCAGGCCGAGGGGTCCGCAGCTGTTTCGACTCCAAACTCGGCAATTTTGACATTCTGCACGGCCGAAACCACCGCCGACAAGTTAGAAAGCAGCACCAGCACCAAAGGCAAGATTGTGCCATCACTCAGCTCCACCACTTGTGCCACTACCTTGTCCAGCGAGTCCGAATCACCGCCCGCGCCACCGCTTGCACTGCTGGCTGCCTTCAACGACTCGGAAATTGCTACGAGCGCCTCCAAAGACGCCAGTCGAAGCGGTTTCGACGCCTGGCGCAAAAACTTGCACAGCTGGTCAAACGCGGCCACTTCGGGGACTCGGCCCACCCGCGCAACGCGCTCGATTCCTTGCACAGCGGGTAGCCGAAGCGACTCATTCGCCAGTAGTTCCAGCAATACATTGTAACCCGCCTGGACCCCACCGTGGGGCAATCCGGGGACTGTGAGCAGTGTCGAGAGCGCGCTTACGGCCTTTTCCCGCGTTTCGAGGTCATTGGCGTTTGAAATGGCCCGGTCAATCATGCCCGCCTCAATTGCTTCTAACGGCAGCGGCTCCACCGAGTAGCGGGCGGCATTTCCATTGGCAGAAAACAAGTCGACAGACACATCCAGTGCTTCGCCTGACACCTTGTAGTACGAATCGTTGATTCCGCGAAACACAATGTCGCCTAAAATTTCAATATGCTGCCGAACAACCGAGCGGTCGCCATGCTGGAGCACTGCGGAAGTTGCTCGCAGAATTTCGACTTGCATAGCTGCTTTTGACAGGTTCTGAATCACCGAAATGACAGTGCCGAGCTCGTCCTCGCCCAATTGCGACCCCAAAACGGTCACGGTTGTCTGCAAAATCTTGGTCAGCACCGCGTGGGCAACAGTTGCCTGCGATGACGATGGCTTCTTGGACGTGATGAGCCGGTCCGCAATCTTGATCAGTCGCGGCGCCGACGTTTGGAGAATAGCAATTGGCTCGGCATCCGACATCATGGAAGCGTCAGACGATCGCCGCCGGCCCCCATAGTTGCGGGTGGAATAGTATGGCGCGTCGTGGGCAGCGGCATGGATAAGGGCGCCAAACGTCGAAATTGCCTCCAATTTGACCGTCTCTTCACGCTCTAAAGACAGTCGTTTCATCAAAACCGGCAGTAATTGACTGTACACAGTAGGAAGAGAAGATGGGCTCGACAGTACTAGACGAGTGCAGAGCTTGAACGCGTAACGACGCAATTTCCACGACAAATCTTCGTCATCCGAGAACTCGGCTTCGCTCATTTCGAATTCTGACCCTTCGGAGTCACCATCTTGGTCATCGTGGTCTTGAGCCCCGTCGTCAACAGCCACATCTTCGCTGCTGTCTTCATCCTCGTCGTCGTCGGCATAGTTGGGGTCGTACCCTACAAACACTGATACAATGTGCACCACTTCTGGCACCACTTGCTCCGCACCTAACGACACAATCGCATCTAAAGCGGCCAGAGCAGCTTCCCGAATCTCCACCATGTCGTCGTCCTGGTCGTCGCTGAGGTCGTTTAACAGCAGAGCATCCCGTACTTTAGCAAAGATCGGGCCCAGCGACTCCTGGAACCGCGTCGGGTCATTCTTTGCGAGCACGCCAGCTAGAAACACCAGGATCTTGGTAGTACCGCCATCGGCACGGTCTAATCCTTGCAGAATATAGCTCACAAGCGAATTCCACTTGGCCTCAGTCAAGTATCGAACCATAAACCCCAGCGCAATCGCAGCCCGCTTCCGAACAAGGCCCTTGCCAGTAGATAGCACGCCTAACAGGTACGTTTCAAACACATCGTTCTGCTGGGAGGACAGCGTTGACCCAAATCGCTTGAGGTACTCAATTACCACGTCCAGCACATCAATTGACCCCGTCCTGGTCAGTTTGAGAATAGCAAACAGCGAATCTGCCACTACTTTGGCAGTAGCAGGAGTCGCCCGGCAGTAAAACACAACTGTCCGAAGCGCCATGTAAGTAATTGACTGAGAATCTGTCCCAGACCCGCCAGACCCGCCGGATCCACCACCAGACGTCCCAGGGCGCGAATTGCTGGACCCTTCGTCGTCAATTCGGTCTCGCAGCGCATGGAGAACAAATGTCAGCAAGCTCTGGCTCAACAGCGGCGATAGCGGCTCCAAAAGCTTAACCGCTTGACTCTGCACGTCTGCCACAGGGTCGTCGAGCTTATCCAGTAGTGCCTTGCTCACCGTAGACGACACATGCTCATCAGCTTCAAACGATTTCTGATTAGTTGGATCGGCTAGTAACGAGCTCAAGTCACTTAGAGCCATGAACCGGTAGTCCGAGTCCAGGTTATCCAATTTCTCCAACAGCGGCAACACCGCGTACGAGATGTTAGCAGCCACCATTGTAATACGGGCCACCAGGGTAGATTTGCGGTCAAACCCAGCGGTACTCTAGGGTGAAATGTCGAGGGATTGGTGTAGGCCACTGCCGCGACTGTGGAGCCAGTAGGCGGGGGGACATTGCCATGGCGGGCACGTGACAAAAAGTAGAACGGCTGTGCAAAATAAACCACGTGACATGCCTTGCGCGGTTGACGCGGCTGTGCAGTGGACCATTTAGAAATCCAACCGCTCCAGTGCTTAGCATTCGCCTCCCACATCGACAGTAACTACAACTACGACAATGGTAAGAATGGTGGAAAGATAGCGGGACATGCACGAAGATAACCGCTAGTTTGCTGCTATGCTGCTATGCTGCTGCTATATTATGGTGATACTAACTTTAGGGTCAAAATCAGTCTGGATTCCCCCCCGGAGGTGGTGATAAAAAGAAGGATAAGGTAAGTTGCCACCGGCGTCTTGTTGACGAAGATGAGACTAACATAGAAAAATGAGAGTATGTGAAGACAAGGAGGTGCTGAACGAATGAACAGGAAGTAGAGTTCGATCCAATTGTAACAGGAGTCGCTATGCATCAGCTATGCGGGTTGCGATGTGGTTACAATACTGCCGTGGTGGGGACGATGCGACCTGTGATTTGAAGTTGAATGCCGCCCCTGGACCAATACTAACTAGAACCTCGTTACGAGCCGCCTGTGCAGACGAGAGGACACAAAAAGAAGCGGAAGGGGCCCGACTCGGCTCAGAAACTGCCATCGGTTTATCCGTCGACGCGGTCAAAGCTGCGATTGCTCAAGATGGAACGAATTAAGGATCATTTGCTGCTAGAGGAAGAGTTTGTCCAGAATCAGGAGCGCCTGCGGCCAGTAGACGACAAGGTGGCGGAAGAACGGACAAAAGTCGACGAGATGCGAGGGTCTCCAATGGGCGTCGGAACAATGGAAGAGCTCATTGACGACGATCACGCGATTGTATCTTCAACTTCGGGCCCGGAGTACTACGTGTCGATTCGCTCGTTTGTGGATAAAGACCTTTTGGAGCCCGGATGCTCGGTGCTTCTGCATCACAAGTCGGTATCCATTGTCGGTGTTCTCCAAGACGAGGCCGACCCCATGGTATCTGTCATGAAGCTCGACAAGGCCCCAACCGAGAGCTACGCCGATATTGGAGGGTTGGAACAACAGATTCAAGAAATCAAGGAAGCGGTGGAATTGCCGCTCACCCACCCAGAATTATACGAAGAAATGGGAATTAACCCCCCCAAGGGTGTCATTTTGTACGGAGCCCCTGGTACCGGAAAGACGCTCCTGGCCAAGGCAGTGGCAAACCAAACTTCGGCGACGTTTTTGCGAATCGTCGGGTCCGAGCTGATTCAAAAGTATCTCGGAGACGGCCCGCGACTGTGTCGACAGATTTTCCAGATCGCGGCCGAGCATGCGCCATCGATTGTGTTTATTGACGAGATTGATGCAATTGGAACCAAACGATACGAGTCATCGTCTGGAGGAGAGCGTGAAATCCAGCGAACAATGTTGGAGTTGCTGAACCAGCTGGATGGGTTCGACGACCGTGGCGACGTCAAGGTGATTATGGCTACTAATAAGATTGAGTCGTTAGATCCTGCGCTTATCCGACCCGGCCGAATTGACCGAAAGATTTTGTTTGAGAACCCGGATCAGGCGACCAAGCGCAAGATTTTCAGCATTCACACCGCCAAGATGAATCTCAATGACGATGTGGACTTGGAGGAGTTTGTGACCACGAAGGACGATTTGTCTGGTGCCGACATCAAGGCCATTTGCACTGAAGCAGGGTTATTAGCCCTGCGAGAGCGACGAATGAAGGTCACCGCCGAGGATTTCCGCCAAGGACGCGAGAGAGTTATGAAGAACAAGGTTGAAGAGAATCTTGAGGGATTATACTTGTAAGCGAGCTTGAGCACTACGAGAGTGAGTTTTGCCACGAATTACGACGCGTTGCGTTGGGAGGCGGTTGCTACACCTTGCTCCCCTGCAGCATACCACTAAGCTGCCTCCTGCAGGGCGCGGAGTCGCTTGTTCACTTAGTTGCCTCGCTTTGCTCGGTGACTGGGCTCTCTAGCCATCTATAAATAACCGACATATCTTTATCCTTAACCTCCCGTTGCACCGTATTGTAGACAGACACTGCCTGGTCGGCCAGGACAAGCTTAGAATGCGCCAATTCCGCGGCGTCGATGGCCAATTTCAAGTCCTTGTTCATTAGCGACACTCCAAATCCTCCTTCATAGTCTCGAGAGCTGGGGCTATTGGGGTTCACTCCTGGCACTGGGTTGTTCACTTCGGAGCTCCAGCACCGTCCACTAGACGTGTTTACAATATCCGAAAACGCCTTGAGGTCAAGCCCCAGGTTCTTTGCCAATTGAAATGCCTCGGCAGTGGCGATGTTTGTCAATGCGAGAAGGTAGTTGTTTGCCAATTTGGCCGACAAGCCCAGCCCAGGACCGCCACAGGCCACCAGACGGGCTCCCATGAGTGAGAGCACGGGGCTCAATTGCGCTACTTGAGACTCTGGCGCACCAATCATGAACGTCAGCGTTCCTTTTTGAGCGCCCACGACGCCGCCAGACACGGGGGCGTCTACAAAAGACCCAATTCCATGGTCGCGAAGCGCCTGGGCAGTCGACAAGGACGTTTTTACGTCAATTGTAGACGAGTCAATAAACAGCTTACCACCATTCGCAGAGCCGGAGCCACGGCCGTGGCGCTCAATGATATCACTGTATACTGCCCGCACGTGCTTGCCCTCTGGCAGCATTGTCACGACAGTGTCAGCGGCAGTCGCAACCTCGGTTACCGACTTTGCCTTGACCACGTTCGGACCCCCAAACGTCTCAGTCGCAGTAGCGTTTGTATCGTAGATGACGAGCTGGTCGGACTCGGGGAGCTTTTGGCGCAGGTTTTTAGCCATGTTCCAGCCCATTCTCCCCAGTCCAATGAACCCATAGGACTTCTGTAGCCGGGCAGCCGAAGAGAAGTGTCTTTTGAGCATGGCGGGACGCAGTATATATACTGGGCGAGATGCACACCAGGGGGATTAGCTCTAGACGGGACACAGTTACTGGATCGCTTCTCGATCTAGTGTTGTACACGGGCTTGCTTCTGTAGCCTCGTAGATGGCGACTCAGTAGCAAGTGCCAAACTGTGGTAGTTTATAGCTAGGATTTGGCAAAATCGCGGGGTTAAATATCGGCTGCCGGCGGAATGCGGGGTCGGGTATTGACGGCAGGGGCATGATTTGGGAGGGCCGCGGGTTCGAATCCAGGTAGGGGAGGAAGTTTTAGTAGCAGGAGGCGACGGAGTTCAGCAGTAGCAGACGAACCAATGACACTGACTGGGTGAGTTTGAATGGATGCAACTTTTTCTCCAATCGCGAGCATTGTTTCCGGCAATTGCAGTCGCCGATACACTCTCCCCTCGCTCTGTAACGGGGAGGGCCTCCATCACACGTGCCGTTCACGTGATCAAATCTTATCTTGATCTGATCTGAAATTTCACTACGCTGATTCCTATACTAAACCCGCAATACCCAATGTTCCGGCGGCAAAGAGTGCTGCAATCGCTGCACACGTCGAACTTCCCGGCCACTCGGTCCGTGCGAGCAGTCCCGAGACGTCTGAAACGGGTGTTACCTAAACGGCCCAAACCATCTCCACCCCCGGGCCCTCCCGCTTCCCATCAAGCTTCCCTCGACTCTCTGCGGTCATTGGGTCTGTCGAGAAGAGAGAAGCGTGCATTGGGTGCGGGCGGCCAAGGGCCTCTAATTGTGATCAATGCCAAAGGATCGAAGGAAGAAGAATCTGGCTCCAAGAAATCCAAAGGACCCAAAGGATCCAAGGGCCGCATGGGCAAACGCGCGTCTACCGGCGCTACACCTTATCAAAGAACCACTACCTATGTGCAGTACTTGCTAGTGCAAACAAAAGCTCATGAATTACCCTCTAAAGCGACGAAATCCCTATGGAATGCGGTCAAGAAGTTATCGAAGACCCCAATTGATCCTAAGAAGGACAAACCTCCGTTCGACCTGCTCTCTGACTTGTTCGACATTGCAAAAGCCCAGGGCCACCCCGAAGTGCGATTGAGGGCTCTGAGGGTAGCCGGAGACGCCATTTACTCGTTTGACCGTGCACGGTTGGACCCGCTCAATGAGGGGGAGTATCTTGATGCATTGTCCAAGACTGGAAACGGGTTCAAGGCTACCAAACTATGGCAGAGCCGGCGAGATAAGCCAGATGTGAAGGAGATTAGGTACTGGCTCGACGTGGGCGCGTTCTTGAACTTGCGACGACTCAAATTAGCGGATGCAGACTCAATTGCTAATGAAATGAATAGCAGGTTCAACTACGTGCCGCCTACACTAGTGTTAAACTTTTTGAAGGTTTTGACGAGACCAGGGAGGGCAACCAGGGTCCAGGGGACAGGGGGCGAGACAGCTACGAAAAGGGCCTCGGAAGTATCGCGGTGGTACCAGCGATTAGTGTCCACGGTAGCAAAAAACGATAATACACCCGGCCCTGAGATAGAACCTGTTGAACTGCTGACTCCAGAAGAGGCATATGCGCAGGCAGAGTCAGAGCCAGTCGCGTCTCCGTCTCAGTTAGCCGACGGGCTCGATATTCTGATACGAGGACGACAATGGGTAACTGCTATGGATCTTATGAAGGACATGACCGAGTTTAGAGTGCCCATTGACATCGATCAGGTTCTGAAGGCAATTGATGAAGGAACAACACCACAACAGGGCGCAGGACGTAAGACGAAGACACGAAACAGAATAAAGGCCAGCAGGAGTTCAGGTGTGGAGGGTTCTGAAGCCGAGGGGTTTGTGCCTTTTCTAACGACTCTCATCTCTTTGGACCCCACTGTGCTCAAAAACGGCCAGCTTTACCGGTTGTGGCTACGGGTACTGCTCAATCAGGGCTTATCGGACGACGCTTTTAACGTGGTCGACGCAATGGCTGAGTACGGAGTCCAAATGGACTCAGAGGCAGTCCAGGTAATGATTAGTGGCCTTGTTCGCGACAATCATTATGACCTCATCTTTGGCCGGATTCTGCCCGCCCAAAATGCAGATCCTGGGCCCTATGCATTATTACTCCAGGATGCTCGGCGCAAGAATTCTCCTGAGATCCTGGACAAGACATTGGAGATTATGGAAGCCAATGGCGTTGGCCACTGCCACCAGACCTTGGTGCCGCTCCTCAATTTCTATAGCTCAGACAAGGGTTACTATGAAAAGCTGCGCCTGGTGTTTTCCCAAGCGGGCGACTACGAATTTGCGACTCTGCGAGTAATGTGGGTCATTCTTCGCAAACTTTACCGGGAAGACGTAGCGGCGGCGGCGAAAGTGATTGACCCGCTGGAATTCTTCCGAGTCACAATTACAAATCCGCGATTCAAGCATTCCCTATTGGTTTACGAGACGGCGCTTCACACCCTGGTCCTCTCCCGGTCCGTAGACGGCGCTATTGGAGTTTACAAGTACATTGACAGTCATTTGGACATCCGAATCCAAGCTGCAGTTGCAATGGGATTGCTGAATCTGATCCAGAAGACTGAAGCCGGAGCGAAGGCAGTATTCCCGCGTCACACCCGAGACATTCTACTTTCGAGCGAGGGAAGTGAGGGAGACCACAGAGGCGATGCTCCAGGCAGCACCGAGACAGCTGGCGTCAATGAGTCTGCTGAGGCCACTGAGAGGGCCGAGACAACCGAGAATGCTGATGCTGGCGGTGCCCAGAGCAATGGCAGTCCTCCTACCGATGCGGGCGGGGACCACTTCACTTGGCAAGAGCTCACTCGTACCACTTGTGCGCTTGTTCCGATGGATTATGAGACCCTGTTGAAGTCAGCAGACAGAATTGGGACGGAATTGGCGTCTTTGCCTCGGGTAAACTAATTTCATCGCATCTTGCAGCTGTCATAGCTGTCAGAGGGGTCTTGGCTATGCCTCAGCTGCGGCGGTCATGTCTTGGTCGTCGGCTTTTCCTATCGTCTGATGAGTCCAAAGCTCCATCCCGCTGTCGGCCATCCGCCCTCCTCGAATGTGAGATCGCCCGCATGTGATTCCTGTTTTGGATGCTTCTATGCGTCGTTCTATGCGTGGATAAATTCTTCACCGCGAAATCCCGAGGCGGCTTCGGCGACCCGACTGCTGGGCGACGACTGAGCGGGAAAACTTATCCGAGACTTGGGGTTGAGGTGGGAAACTGGTGCTGGGCGGGCTGAATGTTTATTGTGTCTCTGAATCTGAATCAGCCGAGTCGACGGTCCTGTTGGAGGATGCGTTGCATTGCGTAGGGGCAATGCCTCGAGGCGGGATTTGCTTGCAGTGCACACAGTTTTTACACAGTCGATTGCAGCGCAGCATGTGAAAACGTCATCAACTGCTCACCGCCAACAAGCATGCTCCAGCGCCTACATAGCTACGCACTGCGTGTACAGCGGCACTTCATACCACACCGCCAGCAGCAGTACAGCGCCTGACAGCGTGGCAGCAGCAGCTACCGCAGCTCAGATCCTACAGCATGTCTTAGCCGACTCCACCAAGTTGGAGGCGGCGGATTGGAGCTCTTGCAGTGGTCGAGAGAAAAAACCATCCTGAATCGGTCTCGGGCGCTTGGTGCTTCCATCTGCTGGGGCCTGTACAGCTGTAATTTCAGGCAGGGGGTAAATCCTGGTCGCCCACGGGTTCGTTCTGCTTGTGGCTCAGTGCGGTTGTGGGCGAGAGGACCCTGCGTAGCTCATTACTACGATTGCAATATTGCCCCCGCATCCTTATCCTTGTAGAATGCCGCAAAGTGAATGCTCGACTCTCTGAATTCCAAATACGTTGGCTACGACCCCTAGTTTGCACTAGTCTAGTTACTTGACTTTGTAAACTGCATGAACTATATAGATGTAGATGATTGCGCTAAAGCTCGAGGAGGTATCAGGCCCATTCTTTTGCGGCAAGCTGCTGTGAGTACGAAGGACCTTTTCAGGTGGTGCGTAGAGCCGTCAATGCACACTTTCCCCAGAGAGGGCTGATGGTACAACTAAGCTGTCTTGGCCCCGCTCTCAGCTTTTCTAAGGTCTGGGCTTGTAAATGCCATGGCTCTATTGCTGCTCTTTTAATACTATGGTCACAGGTAAACTAGCAAGAAACAAGCTAACACTATACTTAGATCTGCCAACCTGAACCTGTCGAGTGCCAATTGCTAGATTACCAAAATTGCCACGAGTCCTTTGTCGTCTGTGGCTTGTCGCTTGTCTCAGGTCTAAGTTTATCCAAACTATACCCTGGTGAAAAATACCAGTACTCAATTAAGTCGCCAATTGCTACCGCAGCAGTAGGTCTCAGCGCAACATCAATAATCGTCAAAGTGCGCGGGCCGGATTTGGACTATAGCCAAGGGTGTCAATCTCGGTGACACTGTTTGTTTATACCTTGCCAATGGTGCCAATTGTGCGACATGTACATACCCAGCAACCTATACTTAGAACCATTCACAAACTTGGCTTATATTGGTATACATGGGCCCCTAAACTTCTGCATATCTTGCGATGTATGTCGGCTCGTTCGCCTCAGGCTAGTTCGTTTCATGTTGTGACTGATCAGGCCAGAGCCCTTACCTATTCAGTGAAGTAATCTATGGCCAGCAGTGGCCATTGCTTATCATGGCTATAACCTGGCCTATTTGGTTGACGCACGTCCTCACGCCCCTAATTGAGCTATAATTGTACCTAATTTAGGCACCCCACCCCCTTTTGTACTGCTCAAATCCAAGTCTGCACTGTTGACGCCAGCTCACCACGCTGGAACCGCCTCTACCGCCAGCGCTGTTACGCTTCCAATTAACTACCGGACAGCCGCCGGCAGCCGGCTTGAGGCTACGCCCTAGTCGGCACGGATAGCCAAAAAGGGTCACAACTGGTTGTCGTTTACTGTTGGAAACCGGCACTTGACCTGTTTACTGTTGCATTGACATTGTTATCGACATGCAAATGCAACATTGTTGCCGCGGGGAGAAGTACAGAGATTGAAGACTATTTTGGGAACTGTCATAATTCCTAGCCTTTGGTATAGTGCTTGTGCTCCGCTGTGCCGGCCTGTGCATGGGACCTGTACACACTCCTGAATACGTTGAATCAGCAATGTAAGCTGGCCGGGGCCGCGAGAGTGAGAATGGGGAGGTAATGGCGATCCGACAATTAGCAAGCGGCATCACAGCAACTTAAGGGCAAGCAGAAGCAGCAGAAGCACCAGGGCAAGCATGAGCGACAGCAGCAGCAGCAGCGGCAGCATCAACAGCTATGCACCACCATTGTGTAGCTAATCCAACTAATTTCGGAATCCTGTGAACGTTGACGACCCACAAACGTAGTGGGTCAACTGGTATTGTGAATGCTCGTCGGGAACCTGGTCCGAGAGTCCGAGAGTTGTTTTGGGTTGCCTCCGGACCCTCTGTCGGTTGAGTCCCGGACCCCCTGAAATTACACGACGGGCCCTCCACCCTTAGTTTCCCCACCAAAAAAAGCAATCTCGCAGTGAACCCCTCCTGCAGCCGATGAGCAGGCAATGATCCAAATGCGGACATTATGGATCATCGCCCATGCAGGATATGAAACTCAAATCCGAAGACGTTGAGAGATCCCTCTGGAGATCCCCAACGGTGATTTTCCCCGTGCATGCCGGCACTAACGGTGCTCAGAACCCTGACACGGCACTGGGGCATTGCACCGAGGGAGGAGAGGGGGTGGGGAGGGCTATGTAAGCATCGGCATCGGCGCCGGGGAGTAGTTGCCCGCCTCCCATGCTTCCCACCAGGGACTCGCCATTATTGGATGTGGCTGCTGCGAGTCCGTATGTTTCGCCATTGCAGATGCCTATAGTGCCTCTACTGTGAGGGCGTGGAGAGGCTAAAATGAGCTTGAGCTCCAGGGCGGATAGCAAAATTCGGCGCAGGCGCGGGATAAGGGCGGGAATCGACCAGTTTAGGGCCCAAACCAGACGGTGTTTGGCGTTTGATTCGTCGTATATTCAGGAGCTATGCACACCGGTTCGTTTACATCACACCCCGCTCTCGGCTGCCCGGTTTTGGGTGTGTGCCGGACATTCAGTCGCATGTGCCCAACTTTAACCGCACTACAGCTACATCTACATCTCAGCACATATCGTCCACTAGCATGATAGGCACTAACTGTAGGCAGTAGGCAAGCTAGCAACGTGATGATAGGACGATACTTGACGCACTGTCGGTAGCACCCTCAAGCACAGTTAGGGCTTCAAACAATTGCGGCCGCCTGACCCTGTTATGGGCTTCGCCTATTTTGTACTACCCATCGTGGTGTCTGGCCAACCCCGGGTTCATTTCACTCGCATCACTCCGCTGCCGTTCTGGGTGTATTGCCTGGCGTGCCCCTGAAAATACAATGTAGTCCCCCCTATTAGTGTGCAAGTGGTGAAAAATGTGGGTCGGGCGCCCAGACATGCATGCATTCGCTGACGCAACTCGATAATTCCGCCGTGAAATTTGCATCTGAGATTTGAGACGACGGTGCGTTCGCCTGCCAGCCGCAGGGCGGAGCTGAGTTTCTTTTTTTTGTATTTAGCGCACGTTGCTTTTTGTTAACTCAAATCTACGACGATTGACTTGCCGTTGCGTCGCTCGACAGTGCTGCGTCACATCTATCTATGCTTAGCGATGAGCGATTAGCGGCCGCTCCCGCTATTCAATTGCCTTGTTGGACCGCATCTCTAGTCTCTCCCGTTCTTGTTCGTCCGTTCCCGCTCGTTGATATTATACCCATCACTATTAACAGCGACTGCTCAGTATTATTCCTTGAACAATGCGCCGTCAGGTTCTCGCAGCTAACACGCTTACCCCCGGGCGGCCCCTATCCGCTTCCCGTCGCCGTCATGATCTGTTTCGTTGATGTCGTTCCGCTGCCGCCAAGGACCCGCCTCCGCTCCGTCTAAACCGACTCCTGCACTCCAATTGACACGCGTTGCCATTTCGGTGAGCTTGAATTGACAGCAGCCTATAGGCCAGGGCATATGCGTGTCTCGTTCTATTTCTAGCAAAGCAGGTACGAGGGACTCAGGAGCCGGGATGCTAGACCGTCGGTAGACAATGTCGCCCGACAATCGTGAATACACAGCATGGCCAACCCGCGCCAGGCTAAGAATCAAAAAGTTGACTGGTTTCCTCTCTTGTTTTCCTATTTTGTCCCAGACTTGCACCTTCGCCTGACAGGACAGGAATGCGTTTTGGCAGCTGGTAAGTATCACCAACACCCTCGAAAAAGAAAAGTGTGCAGCAGGTTAAGGGGCGTCCTGCACATCAGAGACATTCTGTCAGGCTTCCGAATCTGACAAAATAGACGGGGCCCAATCCAACGACCCCGGGAAGTCAAGACTATATAATGACAGCCAATTCTCGGAGTGAATGACCACAATTCAGTGTGCGCAAACTCGGGCTTTGAATTTGTGTTGTTGATATTCATTCGTTTGTTGATCCCTAATATTAATACCATCCCACACAACAATAATGAAGACTGTCGCTGCTACTCTGCCTTTGCTTGTGCTGCTTCAGCCAGTGCTTGGAGGCTCAATTCCCGCCGCTGCCAGCGAGGCCGGTGATAAGGTTGCCCGAACATTCGGTAATGATTACGGACATGGCTCTGGACATGGCCAGTACCACGGAGGAAAGCCTGACGAGGATTGCGATGAGCCACCTTCTCATCCCCCTCCCCCTCCTACTGAGCCCTGTGAGGAGACTACGACGTCGCAGCCTCCTCCTACCACTACTCATGTGCCCCCTCCTCCTCCCACGGAGCCCTGTGAGGAGACTACGACGTCGCAGCCTCCTCCTCCTCCTACCACTACTCATGTGCCTCCTCCTCCTCCCACGGAGCCCTGTGAGGAGACTACGACGTCGCAGCCTCCTCCTACCACTACTCATGTGC